>NIPM01000513.1:0-83656 GCA_002738285.1 Holacanthella duospinosa
CAAAGTTTCTAATCGCGCCGTATTTTCCCTAAGAGCACAATAGGAGAAAGGCAAGTTTGGATCAGGCATAAGTGAGTAAACCCTCTTGCTTTGTCGGAATCGAGATTAACAGGCAAAGTGATGGAATCCACCTTGGACAAGCTTCATACATTAATGCCTTGCTGGAGAAGTACTACATGGAACATTGCAATACTGTCATTGTTCCCATGCAACAAAATATGGAACTCCTTCCTGTCAAACACTCTACTNACATGGAACATTGCAATACTGTCATTGTTCCCATGCAACAAAATATGGAACTCCTTCCTGTCAAACACTCTACTTGGATTCTCCATATCGGCAGCTTGTTGGAGCACTCTTGTTTTTGGCCAGATGTTTTATAAGCTGTGTCCAAATTATCACAATTTATGAATGCGTTTGATGAAACTCATTGGAATGCAGCAAAAAGGGTACTAAGGTATCTAAAAGGAACGAAGAATCTAGCACTCTACTATTCCAAGGCAAGCAATTTTCCATGGATACTGTGATTCAGATTACGCTGAGGACAAAGCAGATATAAAGTCTACTAGCGGATTTGTCTACTTCTTTGGATGTAATCTAGTTAGCTGGTCAAGCCAAAAGCAACCAGTCGTTTCCTGCTCATCTACAGAGGCGGAATATATTGCAATGACATCCGCAGCCCGAAAAGCAGTTTGGTTACAACAACACATCAAAGAACTTGGAGTTAAACAAGAAGACACTGTAAAAATCAGAGTTGATAATCAAAGCGCAATCAAATTGTCCAATAACCCTGAATTTCACAAGAGAACAAAACATATTGATGTGAGATTTCATTACATCAGGGAACAACAAAGCATCGGGAAAATTCGGACAACCTACATCCCAACAGAGAAGCAGTTGGCGGACATACTCAAAAAACCGCTAATGCGATCCAAGCATGAATCAATGATAAAGGATCTGACAATGAAAAAGAAGGAAGAATGTCAAGATCAGAGAGAAAGTTCAAAGGTAGGCGCGGTAGCTGGAGGCCGAATGATGTTAGCCCTATTACAATTACTGGTTTGTCTCACAAGCATTACTTCAGCCATTTCAACAGTTAGTAGCCAACCAATCATCTGGAGAACTCCTAGTACACCGATTACATTAGGGTTTAATCACTACTATCTCCTAATCAAGTTAAAAAGCTTTTGCGAGATTTTAACTCCTGAAAATATTCATCCAGACCTCATTGAAGGTAGTCGACAGCGCTGCGAACAACTATACAAAGATTACTTCTTGAACGAAATGAAACAGATGTGTTCTCGTGGCACCTTCACCGAAGTAGATGCAAGATCCAAAAGGTTCATTTTCACAGCACTTACATTTCTCACAGTAGTGACAGTAATTGGACTAGGATCTGCGCACAAGGTATAACAGGCGTTGCACTTCATCGAGCTAATTCCCTGAAAAATAAAGTAGACGCACAATCAATTAAACTGGAAAAAGCTGAGAAGAAACTAAATCTAGTAAAGCAGAAGATAGCAGCATTAAATCAGGAACTGAGAACACTCAGCAATCAATTTAGAAACTTAGGAAACACGGTTCTAAAGATGGAGGAAGATTATGAGAAACTTAAATCCTCTCAATCAGTTGCCATGTATTCAATCTCATATTTAACAGCTCGATTAACTCAAGGATAACAAATAATAAGAGCCACTCGCAGAGCATGGAACGATAACAAGCTTCATGCACCATTCAATTTCATCAATTATACTCTTCTGTATGGTGATTCATGTCCAATTCAGTTTGCCACAGCGAAGCGATGTCGACTTTCTTACGATATGTCAATGGCATATATGGTCTTCACGTCGCCTCCCCTGAACACAACTTTCCAGCTTCTGGNATTTTCAAGAATCTTTAAGCTCCCAAGACAATCTCGTTAAGTCTAAATGGTCATCAAACTTCAAGAAAAATTGAAATGAAGTTTTTTTGAAATGAAAAGTGATAATTTCCAATTAGGAGTATAAATGATAAAAACTGAAATTGTAGTGAAAATTTTCAAGAAATTGAAGATAATGGAAATAATTCTTGAAATCTAAACCAGTTGATGATATGAAGGATACTAATTTTGTGAACCATGAAGTTTGCTACTGATATATGGGAATTTGAAGAATTTTTTTTTAATAAAGTTAAGCGAATCATACTGTTTAGTTTAATATAAATATCACAAAAAAAAAATTTTTTTATGGGTATCATCTGGGAACCAGTGACAACGCCATGGGTCCGGAGCCACTGTCCAAATATCAGGGGCCAGAGCCAGTGCAGTGGCTCTTAAGCTGGCTATCATTATTAGGAGCCATGGAGAACACGATACACCATATTTGACATTTATCCGGTTGTTGTCGGGTTTGCATTGCACCCTTCTCATGTTCGCCCAAATTCGTAGGGTATTGATTACTAGTTAGCGGACTAATAAGGAAGTGTTGAGTTCACCTGAGTCAAGAGATCCGATCTCGAACATCAACACCGACCACGAAAAAATACGATAAAGCCCAGCAAGCGGTTAAGTTCGCTTATTAAATGACGCTTTGACCAAATTTAACTATACTGAGTTGTTAGGTTTTGGACAACTGACGGCCTCGGCAATTATCCGATGGAAACATCTAACCTAACCCTTACAACCTAAACCCAACACTAGCAACCTAAACCTAACCTGACAACTTACATCTAACCCTAACAACCTAAATCTGCCCTNCTCTCTATGAGGAAGTAAGTACTATGTAATTTACACTTAAGTTGATAATTAATATCTGTTTCAACTCTAAAGTCATGTATGACTATAAACATAATTAAAACTAATACTAATTTTTAACTCTTTAGATTTAGTCCCGTATGGGGGTGTCTAAGTATATTAACATTTTTGTATCTAAAATGATTCTTTTGACACCTAAATAAATTACATTCAATTCAACATTCATTCAATTCAACTTAAACTAGTGTTCTCCATGACTTCGACTCCGGAGTCGGAGTCGACTCCTTGACTCCGACTCCGGAGTCACCNACCAACCTTAACTTAAACTAGTGTTCTCCATGACTTCGACTCCGGAGTCGGAGTCGACTCCTTGACTCCGACTCCGGAGTCACCTGTGGTTTGCTATGGAGTCGGAGTCGATGACTCCGGAGTCGACTCCACACAATTGGAGTCAGCTCCAAAAAAATGTCATGCTTAGAACTCATAGCATTACATCACAAACAGAATACACGTATGTCAGTAAGGTATGATACACTAAATATTGCAGCTCTGCTGCTATATATAGGGGCCGCTTTAATTAACAGCTCTGCTGCTTAATATAGTGTAGCTGCAATATACAGTTACTTTGCTCCTATTTTTAGGAGCATTTTAAAATTTAAATATTTTAAATAATGGAGGCATGCCGACGAAGAATCCTACAACTCAAAATTAGAAATTGTTTACTAATTTTTAAGACTAATACGTAAACAAGAACCGGGACAAATATCGGTAAGTTTTTCACAAATTAGTTTCAATTCATTGACCTCTCTCATGATAACTTCCTAACTTAATTTACTTTTTTTAGAGACTTTGTCCTTAATTTGCCGACTTTTAGATGAATTTTGATTTTTTTTAAATGGAATTTCCTTGGCAACTGCCCCACTTCCACACAAAAAAAACCATGTGCATAATATGTATTTGCGAAATCTAAGTAAATGTGAATTTTGACTCCGGAGTCGACTCCGGNAAACCATGTGCATAATATGTATTTGCGAAATCTAAGTAAATATGAATTTTGACTCCGGAGTCGACTCCGGAGTCAGTGCTCCGACTCCGGAGTCACTCCTTATTTTCAAGGAGTCGGAGTCAGTGACTCCNACTCCGGAGTCACTCCTTATTTTCAAGGAGTCGGAGCCGCAGCGGGTCAAAATGCCACAAAAAAAGACTTGGAAGTTGATAATGAGGTTCGAGAGTTTTCCATAGCGGGATATTCATCGCGAGACACAGTGCATAAGGGGTTAATTTGTTAGGTTGTGAATATTGCGATTACCATAAACAAACTATGAGGCTTGTATTTCCCTTAGATTGTTAGCAAAGGTTAAGATAGAGTCCTAAGTATAGTCATGACTCCGAGACTTGACCCCTAGGTTTGGGAGTCATTTTAAACTTCACAAATTGGCATCTCAGACTCATTTTTCATATTTTTTCTCGACTTTCACTATTAAATGAATAAAACAATTTAAAATCGCCAAAATCTTAAAATAACAACACCAAACAAAACCTACAAAAAAAGTTTGCATGCATTCTTTTCAAGTTCATTACCACTACATCTGAAACTATCGCATTTGAATTTGATGCAATAGAATTCCAGGTATTACCTCCTAATGTCCCTACGTTGTCAATGTCGGGGTTTTTTGTCTAGGGTCATCCCTAGGACCATATAAGGTCCCCGAGGTTTGCGGAGTCTCTCAACTCCTCTCCCTCCTGGGGCTTTGCGATAGACTTCGGTTGCTCGAAGTCCCTAAAGACTGACGAGGCTTGAGTTCAGGGTGGTTACACTGAACTCAAGACTTTTCCAGTAATTCCAGTCAATCGTAAAAGAGAATAAATAAGTATTTTTAATTACCTTTATTAGTAGTAAGCAAGTTCCCAGATTGTATCCAACTTAGCTGACGGAGGTGTGATGGTACGGTGTAATGTTGAAGTAAGTTAATAAGAAAAAGGTAAGATTACGATTAATGAAGTTGTCAGAGTGCCTTTCCAAACTTGAGTGACCCAACAACTCTCTTTAGTCTCTGTTTCAGCATTATTTATAGTTTCCTATTGACCCCATCATATCTCCGTCGACACGTTCTCGAACCTTCCACACAATCCGTGAAAAGTCCGAGATCTCCTTAATAAGTAATATTATTATTTATTAGTCTTAATATCTAGTATCCTATCTTCACTTATGTGGTCATTGGTCATTTAACAACATTCAATCATCAAGTGATTTGATCACTTGAGCATAGAAGGTGTTGACAAGATAAGACTCAGGTCTTAGTTATTGGTAAGTTGAAAACCTTACACATAGTTTTCAACTTGTCAACAACTTGTGCCGTTCCGAACTCCTTATCTTTAACTTAAGTAATAATTCTTCTCAATGTTAGGACAGATGATCAGTAATAAATCTTTCTAATGTTATGACACACAAACACATGCATTACATTTTATGGCTTGACTTACCGATGCATGCATAAGTAGTTAACGCTTTTTGAATATTTTTTTTACTCCCGCCTTCCTTGCCTCGAATATTTTATTTGCGGCTACCGTAAAAACGCAATTAGTTGCACCATGCTACTGTTTAAATTCATTGTGCTGTATAATTTTTACCAAAGGTACTCCACGACGATTTGGGTAAGTGATACGTCAATCGATCGGAAATCTTATATAGATTACGAATGCGTTCGTCGTTGGCGCTCAGCTCAAATGTTGCTGTAATTTGTTTGTCATTTTTACAAATAATTGATGTCGAAATGATTCTTTGAAATTTGTTCATGAGGTGAGGTTTCTCACTCTTCAGTCAGAAACGATGCAGATTACTAGTTTAATATTCATTGTTGACGGTCAAGTCAAATTTTGCAAAAAAAAATCTGACATATTTTTTTTGGTTAGATTAATCTGTTGATAGTTGTAACAATAAAGCAGAAATTCACATTGTGTGGTAGAACCAACAATGCACTGAAGCGCATAAACATGGGTACATGGAGAAAGTTTTAACTCAAAAAAGTGTGTAAAAATTTTTTAGGAATGCGACCTCCCATCTCATTCTCTTTACTACCATGTACCCATGTTTATGCGCTTCAGTGTAGAATGCCATGCCTAGTGCATGAGTGGCTGAGGTGTTACTAATTATTACTCTTAAGCTGAACAGTTTAACTGACGAAATTGTACCTACAATTTGAGAAAGTGTATGGCCGTGGTCAATTAAACGGTGCCGGGGAAGTAGAGGCACAACTTTGAGGAATCATTACAGGAAGCACAGAATTAATACATGAAATTTTTTTTCAGCCTGGCACCCTTTGATAGTGAATTAAAGAATGTTTTTGGCATTTTGAAATGTTTGTCGAAAATTTTACTTCACTGCCACCAATGGTTTTCAGACTCGTATTCTACGTGGAATTTATTATCGATTGAAATAGCGCCTAACCAAATTCAATTTGATTCGGGATTTTTTACAAAAGTGAAAAAATTCCAGTGTGATTTGTAGAATTTTCGAAAATTCCAATTTGAGTGTAAAAAATGGAAACCATATTCTTGATGGAGGCAAGGTTTCGGATCGATTGACGTATCACTTACCCAAAACCTCCATGAGCACATTTGCTTATAATTATACAAATATTGAATTTGAACAGTAGCATGGTTCAACGAATTGCGTTTTTACGGTATCAGCAAATAAAATATTCGAGGCCTAACTACCCGACAGCTGTCGGGTAGTTAGGCCCGACAATTGTCGGATGTCGGGTCCATAGTAGCTGCCGTCTATTGGCCTGGCCATACACATCCTTGACCCTTCCTGCTGTTGCCCATACGATTAGGGAGTACGGAGTATGGTATATTTTTAGTATATCGAAACTAAGTCCTAGGAAGGTCTTGGATTTTTTGTCACTCATTTTTCAGAGTTGGGAGTAATTTGAGAAACTTTTTTTCTAAGGAATGCGGTACAGACTAGTGTTCTCCACAATTCTGACTTCGGAGTCAAGACTCTGACTATGACTCTGACTGCCAGGGTTTTTGGGAGTCCGGAGTCATTTGATTACTCTGACTCCAAGGGTTTTGAGACCATGACTCCCAGAGTCATGACTCCCAGAGTCATGACTCTTTTGAAACATGCGCACATGGGCATATGGGACTATTTTTTTTACTTTTTTTTTCTCACCTACTTTAATCACTTAATGAAAGGTTCCATGACAAAAAGAAACTAAAAAATAAACTTTCATCAGGTTACAACATATGTCGTAAATTTTTTTCATGAATGTTGATTGACATCCAGACCCAAGGTATTGCAATGGAGCTGCAAACAAAATTTACATGAAAAAATTATTTCGATAGTTATTTTTACAAAGAAATATTTAAAGAAGGTATGAATTATTTATTTAACCTGATGAAAGTGGATATTTTAGTTTCTTATTGTCAAAGAAACTTGACTAAACGTATAAAAATTTTTGTTGCAGATTGTCCTACCTAGGCATGCAAACGAGCCGAGCGAGCCGAGTTTTTTGTTGGCTCGGCTCAGCTCGTTAAAATTTAAACTAAGCTCGGCTCACGGCTCGCATGAGTTATGAGTTAGGAAATATCGGCTCAGCTCGGCTCATTTCTCAACTCGCACGAGCAGCTCGCGATCTGACTCGTGAGTCATAGTTTAGTTACATTCGAAAATTATTTTCTACTTCGACGTTGTGGTTACAAAAGTAGATTATGGGGAATATGCAAAGATATTCGAGATTGCCACATGTCCTACGTAGACGTCCTATTCACCATTTTGGTGAATAGAACTATTTCAAGAAAACAATCGGTTGAAACAAAGTACGTTGTACGTCTAGCGTTGCTCTTGTAAACAAAATTAAACAATGATAAACAGATTAGGCAACAGTTACTGACATTATTTAAATTAATGGAATTCAATAATTTTTTGTACAGACTGAAATGCCTTGGTCTGTAACATAGATTCAAACCAAAGTAACAAAGTCAATGAGTAGACATATTGTCTATGAAACAATTAACTAAATGGCAAAACTAATGGCGCTGTCCTTTCGACGAAGTTAAAAGGTTATTTTTAATACCATATAATAGTAAATTTTAGCAATTTACTTAAAAATTTTAACCCAAAAATTTGGCGATCTAGCTCACGAGTTATTCCCGTTACTCGAGTGAGCCAATGCTCCAGCTCAGCTCGGCTCGTGGCTTGTCCATTTACAAATGAGTTGAATTATCTCAGCTCAACTCGGCTCAAACTCGACTCGCTCGTTTAGCTCGCGAGCTGGCTCGGCTAGTTTGCAAGCCTAGTCCTACCCGATTTTCCATTTTTGTATTATGTGACCTCGGAGTCGAGAATCATGACTCTGACTCTGACTCAGAGTCGACTCCCAAACTTCAAGGAGTCAGAGTCATGACTCCGAGAGTCGACTCCTAACGTTTAGAGAGTCAGTGTCATGACTCTGACTCCAGCCAAACTGGAAGTCATGGAGAACACTAGTACAGACTGCGCTGACTCATGCATAATTGATTATTGTTCTCCATGACTCCAAAGTTCAGCCTGAGACAGTCATGACTGCGGCTGAACTTTTCGACTCTCACAGTCATGTATTTTTTCTCGGTGTTCCTAATTTTTGTCAAAAAGCCGGTGTCAAAATCTTGTCTCCAGAGTCCAGACATTGGTAATGAAAAATATGGAAGCTATTAAATTGGATCTTATATTGAGATTTAAAAATATTTAAATACTACCGAACCATTTGGATTTGAGCATGAAGTTTGGCTAGGTTTTTTAATTAAAAAAAAATTCTTCAATCATCAAATCAACATAATCATTATTATAACACTAATTGAATTTGAGGTCACTAAAGTTATAATTAGTTTATTATCAATTTTATTTTAAGGTTTTGATTAGTTGAAATTTTTTTTGGAGATTATTGAATTTGAAGTTACCTGCTAAGAAACTTCATACTTTCTATAGAATGGCCAAGACTGAAGAAACTATAAGTACTTAAAACTATAACTTAAACTACACTGAATGAGATTGAATGAAATTAGCGAAATGAATTCATAAAAATTCTGATACAAAACGATTTTTAAAATAGTGCTTCTCTGGTTAACAAGCTTGACTCATTGGCAGAAAACGTTGAGGTAAAAAATTACAAAGGCACTTGCCGAAAATAAGTAATACCTACCTCAAATAATTTAACGCGTAACATTATCGTAATCGTTATATGTAGCTTGATTAAATTCTATATTTGTGCCCAACGTTGTTGACGCTCTATAATTTGCGGAGACAATTAATCAGGATAGGAGAATCACATCGTACTTTTACTGGTAACGGGGAATCACTTTGTAGAATAGGAGTTACGGTGATTTCTCCAGCGATCGGATGTGTCTGGACGAATTCCTTCAAATCCATGACCGAGTATTTGTTTCCGCTACTACAACTGATGAGACCAGGAACAGGGTTGACTACTTCTTCAACTCTGGAACCATTATCACTACTTGCAACCTGCTTCCTTTTCCCTCCCTTTTTCAATATTGTTCGGTTGCCCCTAAATCCCGTTCCTAAAAAAAAATTAAAAAAAAAATACAGGATATTCATTCATAGAAATTGTCAAAATCAATGTGAGAGGTTTACATTTCCCTTGTGCTTCCTTTTGTAAGCACTATTTAGCGTTATAATTAAGTGATATCGGGCACATTATTCTATTTTCCAACGCATAATTTACAAAAAGAACTAAAATCAAATCACAAAGCTATATTTGTATTTGAAAAAGTCCTTATGAATGTCTTTAAAAAAAAAAGAAATTCTAGGTTTACTTACCACTGGTGTAGTCTTTTCCCCCAGTTGATGCTTTCGGATGATCGCGTTTAGGATTTGAACTTGTGTCGAGAGTTCTGTGTCTATTCAGACCAAGTCCTTCGCAGCAAGAAAATAACTTTGATGATTTAATACGGCAGGCTTCCCTTAAAGGATCAGTATCTGTAAATCCCAGGAACGTTTCTTCAGGTCTATCAGGTGCCGCAGATTTTGAGTTTGGAATTGTCTCCGATACAGATATCACTTTTCCCTTGGGAGAAAGTGACTTGAAAACGCAAGAAGAAGGTGATGGTATTGGTGATGTTTGAGAGTCATAGGAAGTCATGGTGTGTATTAGTGCGGCTTGTAGACTTAGAATTTCTTTCTTCAGTTTCCTGGTCTTCTTCTTACAATTTGATTGAATAGCTGAAGTTTCCTTAGGATAATATCCAAGAAATTCTTCTTCCGTCTATACATAGGCAAAATAAATTACACACATACCTTTAGAAAAGCTAAACAATCTATCAGTTTTTATGTAAAGTAATCACATAATATGATTGACATTGCAAGCAAAATTGTACCTCTTCATGAGACCCGAACAATGATCTGAAGGCTTTGAGGTTAGTCGCAGTTTGAGCAGTGATGGCTGAATAAAAATCCTCAGAACCGTTATTATTCAAACTAGTTTCTTCTCCGTGAATAACAACAACTTTACTTTGTTGCTTTCTTACTCCTCTTCTTTTCGATTTATAAGCACTCGATCGCTTCGGCATCGTCTTCATTGATAACCCTTCGATTTGACTGTAGCGAAATAAACAAAAACATCTCTTTTAATATAATAAGGAAAAATTATACAAATAATAATAAATAGAACCATTGACTTAAGGAATCACCTGAGCGATAATGATTAAGTGGCAGAACCCAATTAATTTAATTTATCCATACACTCACTAAATCAGGTATAAGCAATTATAGTTTTGGTTGTAGTGTCAATCCCAAACTAAATTAATTCGAGTCTTTACTTTTGATTAATTCAGATGTCAGATGTTCAATTTAATCAAAATCACAATTCAAACAATTTTTACAATAATTAATGGAGGTAAATTTGAATTCCGTTTTAGAATTAAATCAGCTGTATACCGTAAACTCAGTTCCATTTATTTATTTATTCATATGGTGTTCTCTCCACAGCTGACCTTCACAAAGGTGGGAATTTTACATTTTTTTTCTTTTCTATTTGATAATTTTGACATCTTCAAGGATCAAGAGTAGGGTTTCGAATGACTCCCACTTTCTTCAGAGTCAGAGTCAGGTGACTCAGAGTCATGACTCACTGACTCCCGTTTTCACACTGAGTCAGAGTCATAAATTTTAATGACTCAGTGAACCTGACTCAGCGACTTATAGAATCACTCCTGAAGCTTGAGTCAGTCAGGTGACTCAGAGTCATGACTCTCTGACTCTGAGTCATGACTCAGTGACTCAGATTCACAGAAATTTTATATTTTTCTTTTTGCAGTAAAATTAGCATAATGCGTTTTCAAAGCTCAAAATGAGTGATAGAAAGACGCTAAGTGTTCTGCCCTTTTCGGTTATAGACCCTTAAATAAATTTTTGAAATTATTCTTTATTTTTGATCCGATTTAAAATTANCCTTAAATAAATTTTTGAAATTATTCTTTATTTTTGATCCGATTTAAAATTAAATACCTCACCTGCAATGTTTACACTGATCCTTCGTATCAACTCTATCAAAGTAATCGATGATTGAACACATCGTAATGTTTTGAAATTTTGTTATTTTATTGACTTTGTTCAATTAACTCACTTTTTACTGCCTAATTATCAAACAGTACACTTCTAAATTAGCTTGAAATCTAAATTCGAAATTACGAATGACTGAATAAATTTGGGTTTCGATTTTGAATGATTAACGTTGAATTTCGATTTTGCTTACAGTTTGTACAGAGACTTAAACTTCGATTTCAATTTCGACTGAAAATTTGAATTAAATTTGGATTTGAATCTTCTTCGAACAACGGATTTCAAATTCGAGCACCTTAAAATTATGAATTTTAATTTTTTTTTAAGTATAAAACTTTGTCTATCTTAAGAAAACTCCGTTTTATTATACATGCTTGAAACTTATTTCCAGATATTTTAATATATTTCAATTTCGATGGCCTGAAATGTTATGGATTTCGATTTTGAGAAACTTAAAATCATAGATTTAGATCTAAACTATTTAAAATTATGAATTATGCTTTAGATTTTGTGGTTCTTTAAAATCATCGATTTCGACTTAAATTTCTATTTCAAACGGCTATTGTCTACTTCGATTCTGATTGTGAGTTGAAATTTGTAGAAGCGTTGAGTTTAAATTTTTATTAAAATCCGAGTTCGATTTCGATGTGTAGTGGTGTAAGTTGCAAGTGTGCTTCAAACTAAACACGAGCCGCGCGGCAGCAAACTCCCACTCTCAGATTTGTTGTGTTGCAGGAGTTGAAAATAATTTTTTTAGTACAAAAAAGGCAAGATGTAAGCAGTAACGCTTTGTTGCTTAGGAGTCATGACTTCCTAGTGAGTCACGACTTAGAGTCACTTTGGAAAGGCAGAGTCACGAGTCAGGTGACTCAGAGTCACGAATCAGTGACTCCCATTTCTCTATTGAGTCAGAGTCACCCAAAACCAGTGACTCCGAAAAATCTGAGTCAGAGTCAGCCACGTGACTCAGAGTCATGACTCAGAGTCACTGAGTCAGAGTCATTGGGAACGCTAATCAAGAGTATGAGTTGCAACGCAACCCATTCATCAATTGGAAACTTAATTGGAAGTCATTTCTGGTGCATTGATCTAAATATTTTTTATTTTATAGAAGTCAAATACTTCAAGTTTAGAAATTTAGCCAATTTGGTTTGTAGTTTTGATTTGATGATTATTAAGAAATTTGACAATATCAATCATTTCATTATCTCAATTGAAATAAAAAGTAACTATCATTCCTGATCAACTCCACAGGATTATTGGTGAATTAAAGGAACACAAAAGGTAAAGGTTTGCAAAGACATAGCCGTTTTCGGAAAGGTTACTTTGTTTTTGTGATTTTGAATCAATCAGTAGAAAATTGAAAGGCAATTATTATAATCTTGAGCTTGAGACTGAATCGGGTGTGACTCAATTTTCACTCTCACTGACTGACTATCCAGAAGAACACTAAATAAGCCGCTTTGACACGTATTGTGCTTTTTCTTATGACATTGAAATTCAGAGGTAATAATATCATTAAAAAGACTTTCAAATTTACCTAATCATATTGAAATAAGCTTTTAATTTTCAAATATAATTGACTAAATTTCTTTCTGCGGGAATTGTGATTGAAGGATCTGGTATTTATTAGTTTGGGGATCCAACCTGTTGAGTCACTGAATGAGTCATGATTTGGACTTAAAGTAGATTATAATTTTGACTCAAGTTATTGTGTCACTGAATAATTATTCTAAAAATCATTTAAAAATAGGAAGTTCTGACTCGATGTGAAAATTTCTGTTTTGTTCTCATTAGTCACGACTCTGACTCAAGTGAGAGCTAAATAATTTGACGATAAAATGTATCATTATACTTTTAAAATAATGCTCTCCATGACTCCCAGTTTGGCCGGAGTCAGAGTCATTGACTCTGGGAGTCATGACTCTAACTCTCTAAATGTTAGGAGTCGACTCTCGGAGTCATGACTTTGACTCCTTGAATTTTGGGAGTCGACTCTGAGTCAGAGTCAGAGTCATGACTTTCCATTCTGAGGTCGCATAATACAAAAATGGAAAATCGGATAGGACAATCTGAAACTAAAATTTTTATACGTTTAGCCAAGTTTCCTTGACAATAAGAAACTAAAATAGCCACTTTCATCAGGTGAAATAAATAATTCATAACTTTTTTTAAATATTTCTTTGTAAAAATAACTATCGAAATAATATTTTCAAGTAAGTTTTGTTTGCAGCTCCATTGCCATACCTTGGATCTGGACTAGTGATTGCATGTCTCGAAATTGAGAACGAGAAATTTCGAGAATTTCGGGAAATGGTTTCCCGAGTTGACCACTAGGTTTCCCGTTCGGGAAAAAATTAAATAAATTAATTAAATACGTAAAAATAGAAAATTGTTCGTCACAATCTCAAGTTTGATAATTTAAAAATAATTTTTTTGAAACAACGATATGGAATCTTTGCCATTCTCCGATTTCCCATCTGGCTCGCCAGTATGATAACATTTCTTGAGAAGACAAGACGGCTTAGAAGCTTTATGCAAATTATGCACAAGTAAGAAGTTGTTGAAAACAAAAAGCGGGTCCACTAAAGGTCTGCATAGTCATCTGTACCTGGTACACAAAATCAATGGACTAAAAAGAAAACACAATATGGCAACGAATAGCAGCACAAGTAACCAATAATATTAATAAATTTTAAATAAAATTTTAAATAAAACTTTAAAAAAATTTAAATTTCTTTTACATTTTAATTCGAATGATAATACCCTAGCTGAGGTAGTAACAAAAATGACATCTTTGGATGGAATACCGATGGCGGTTTTCTGCACTTCCGAAGAACTACGTACTTCACTCAACACTAGAGGTTTCAAAATAATACCGAAATCGACGACGTCCAGATTCTGGACGTTGACCAACATTCAGGAAAAAAAATTTGTAATTTAAAAAAAATTACGACATATGTTGTAACCTGATGAAAGTTTATTTTTTAGTTTCTTTTTGTGAAGGAACCTTGCGTTAAGTGATAAAAGTAGGTGAGAAAAATTTTTTTTAAATAGTCCCATAGGCCCATGTGCGCATGTTTCAAAAGTGTCAAGACTCCCAAGTCTAGGAGTCGACTCCCAGAGTCATGACTCTGACTCCCAAAACCCTTGGAGTCAGGGTCATCAAATGACTCCCAACTCTCAAAACCCTGGAAGTCAGAGTCATGAGAGTCAGAGTCATGGAGAACACTATTTTAAAAGTACAACCATAATGAGATTTAGTGTTCTCCATGACTCTGACTCTGACTCTGACTCTCATGACTCTGACTCCCAGGGTTTTTGGGAGTCGGGAGTCATTTGATGACTCCAAGGGTTTTGGGAGTCAGAGTCATGACTCTGGGAGTCGACTCCCAGACTTGGGAGTCATGACTCTTTTGAAACATGCACACATGGGCATATGGGACTATTTTTTAACAAAATTTACATGTAAATATTATTTCGATAGTTATTTCTACAAAGGAATATTTAAAATAAGTTACGAATTGTTTATTTAACCTGATGAAAGTGGCTTTTGTAGTTTCTTGTTGTCAAGGAAACTTAGAAAATTAGCAAACTTAGAAACAAGGAAACTAAATGTATAAAAAAAATTCAATTTCAGACCCGATTTTCCATTTTTGTATTATGTAACTCCGGAGTCGAGAGTCATGACTCTGACTCTGACTCAGAGTCGACTCCCAAAATTCAAGGAGTCAGAGTCATGACTCTGACTCTGGCCAAACTGGGAGTCATGGAGAACACTAAAGAGATTGATCAATTTGCTTCAAATGACCATATCTGTCGCCTATCGTCGTGGACTACGAATGAGGAAAAGGAATTTTAGTGTAAAATAATTGTTTTGCTTTGTGTTTTGTGACTGAGCGCGTGAAATTTAAATTCAGTAATCAAATACCAATTAGTCAGTACAGTACAAATCTTGAGCAACAAACTGTACTTTTACAGTAATAATTTTAATTAAAGTTTTACCTTGAAATTCACATTTTTAATTACATTTTGTTTGCCAGATGCCCGGAAGAGTCAGTTAAACAGCAATCAAGAAGACCAAACAAAATAAATCCTTTTTTATCTTATCAACTAACTAACATCCCAAATTATAAATCCAAGTAATATAACGAAATTTGAGATTGCAAAGTTTAGTTTATTTTGTTTTTGAGTTTAAAAAGATCGAGTTTTTTTCCTTTCAGTTATGGCTTCAAGACCTACTAGATTGCGTCCTACACTTAATGTCAAAATGGATTTTGATGGAGCTCCTGAGGCTAAAAGACGACGTCTTGTAAATTCATTGAATGGGAATGGAGGAACAACGACGAGAAGCGGAAATACTGGTCCACGCACAAGAGGAATGATGGAATTGAGCAACGTTGGAAATGATATGGACGAATCTCGAGTTACATGTGAAGAAACTAGCTTAGCCGAAATTGAACCTGAAAGGCGAGAAAGCTGTTCAGATTCTTCTAGTTCTGATTCCAGCGATTCCTCGGATTCAGAAGAAAGTTCTGGTAACTTAGTTTTGATACTCTACCCTAACCTTAAGAGAACATCTCACTATGTTATAATTAATATTGTTTGGTTTTTACTTTACGTTAGATATGGATGAAGAGGAATGTGATAAAAAGCGAAGTGAAAGACATAGCGATCTATCAGATATTGAGAAGCAGTTTGTATATCTACGCGAAATGTAACCAGATATTTAGTTTGAGAAAAAAAATTTTTTTCAACAGAATTTTTGTTGATAATCGTTTCGAAAGTGTTTTTTTTTTTCTTTTTTTTTGTATAGGGTTTATAATGAACGGATAGTTCAAATAGAGAAGAAATTTGAAGAGGTCAAAGCAGGTACAGCCGTAGAATTTATCAACCAATTGCAACAGCTTCAAGAAAACATGAAGGAGCGTGTAGAAGTTGCCTCAGCCCTGAGAGATCTTAGGACAACGAATTTAGAAACCGTTGTTGATGCTGAATACCTATCATCAAAACAAACACTTGAGGTAAAAACTTTTTTTAAATTATTGTCTGATACAAAGTGTTCCAACCTAATATATACCTTCGTACTCTCTTTAGAACGACAAGGGAATTCTTAGTGATGCAATCAAACTCAGCTTAGAGGAGAAAATAAACCGATTAGACCAAGATCGGAATAATGATTTTAGTTCAGAGTTATGGATGGGTACAGTGAAAGGAAAAATCAGCGTCTCCTCCAAAGATATATTTGGAGACAAGAAAAAGAAACCAGTAATTGTATCCGGTCCGTTTATAGTTTATATGCTTCACGACGTGGACATTATGGAAGACTGGACGGCTATAAAAAAAGCAGCTATAGCGCCAAGAAGGAAACCTTTCGTAGGAGAGAGTATTCTTGCCTACTAGACACATTACATTTAAACCTCCAAGTATGTCAAGTTATTTTCTATTTCGAAATTCGGATCTGAAAGTTAATTCGAGGTCATTTATTTCATAAGTACTTACCTAGTATACCAACGAGGCTTAACAGCGGCCCGTCTTACGCAACCGGTAATCAAAAAAAAAATTTCTTTTCGAGGGTAACTTTTTTTAACTAAAATTTCAACTTTGAATTTGATTTATTACATCTATTATTGTGTTTAGCAGTTATTTGGTTTAGAAGTAAAACTTCTTTCTAGTTATCTTAAAGAAACTAGTAAGTGCAAAAATTTTGGAAATATTTGATTTAACATTTCCAATAATCCAATCGAAATCTTTTCAGAGTTGGTGAGGAGCTTGACAAATTCTCATCACATGCAAGGCAAAAGCAGTGCCAGCAAGTACAGTCCTGATCCAATTCATCTTTCCCCACAACTTGACCTGTTTCTTGACCTTTTCCTCTTCTTCATTGTCACTGAAACCGAACAATGTATCAATTGATGGTTTCATTCGAATGATGGTATAAGGCATCATGAGGAAGGTGAGTCCTCCAACAATAAGAAATCCAATATTCTCCTTTCCCATTCCACTCTTCACGAAACAGGTGACACTCGTAACAGTCGAAGTTAAGATACATGTTATTGCAATTTTAGCTCCTCTCTTATAAACTACTCGCCATGTAGGCAAGGGATCTTTCGATTCCAAAATTGCAGGGACCACAACAGCACTCAGTCCCAGAGTGACTCCAGTAAGAGTCCCAGAGGAGAGTGTAAGTATACGGGAGATATTTTTCAAGTTTATAACTGAATCCTGTAATCAAAAAAGAATGACAAAACAATGAGTCATGAATGATGATGTAAGTGTAAAGTCAAAAATTCATAATTGGGATTTACCATTACAGGTAACAACTCTAGAACCACCACCACTGGAACCCTAAAACTTTGAAAAATACCTTGTCCGTTAAAGTCTTGATTCCAAAACAAATTTTATTTTGGTAATTACATAAATCTAATTTTAACCCAAATCCAACAATTCATAGACAGACAGTAAGCAATCGTGCACCTCTAATGACTGAGTGAACAACAAGCTTACCTCTAGTTTATGATTTGGTTCAGAAGCATATCCAATAACCCTAGGCAACAAATAGAAAGCACTATAGGAGTTTTTTGTTCATCTTTTGCTTCAGTCACGGGATGCAAAAAGATGATGAAAAGTAACCAATGAAAAATACCAATTTAAATCAAACCAAGGTTGAAATCAAAGTTTTTTGTACATAAAAAATTGAGAGCTTGCTATAGACAATATGGCGCCACTGCTATTTACACTGTTTTTTTTAAGGATTTAAGTGAATTCGTTTACATAAAGTATTTACGTAGTGAACCCAATGTTGGTTTTTGCAATAAATTCGATTATTAGTATACCGGGTTGCAACTCGAGCAACTCGAGCAATTAGTATAGCGGGATGCTAATCGAGCGGTTCTGAAGAATAACAATAATTATTATTATTCTTCACCGGAAATTTATGATCCACTGATTCAACGTATCTCATTTCAACAGAGCACTTAAGGGAAATAATTTTATAATAAATAACAGTGATGTAATGGAATTATAATACAATTTTTAATTAGTATAACACGCAGATATTCAAGAGGCAATAATACATTATTTAAATATCAAATTTTTTGATAAGTATTTTCAATTAAAAATATTATGCGTGTATTTGACAGACGGATAAGTCATTTGCATAAACCTCTCCAACTTCATTATCCGTGGTAAATAATTTTTACAACAATAAGAGAGTATTTCTCATTCCAAAAATGTAATTGTATTAATCGTGTCGATAGAGTGTTTCAATATAAGTGTAGGGATTCCTTGGATGGACTCCAAGTCCAATGTCCAACATTAAGGNACGGATAAGTCATTTGCATAAACCTCTCCAACTTCATTATCCGTGGTAAATAATTTTTACAACAATAAGAGAGTATTTCTCATTCCAAAAATGTAATTGTATTAATCGNGGATTTCTCATTCCAAAAATGTAATTGTATTAATTGTGTCGATAGAGTGTTTCAATATAAGTGTAGGGATTCCTTGGATGGACTCCAAGTCCAATGTCCAACATTAAGGCGGAAATAATCAAAATTGGATTTTATTTTATTAATCATAAAAAAATTGAAAATTAACACTTTGTTTTTTATTCGTATTTTTGTTTGTTTTGTTCTTGTGTTTGTGTTTATTTTGTTAGTGTGTTGGTTTTTTTTTTACTTCGCTAGATGCTACTGAATTAAAATTCATTTTTCATAAATTCATCGATTGAAATTTAATGCAGATTCATCACTTGTTTCAATCAAAAGGCGATGCTACAGGAAAATTTATACTGCAGTTCTTCTAATCAGGGTATGGCAGATTTTTATATTATTTCTGAATTCTGATATTAAATTTTGTGTATGTGCCGATTTAGGTTTAGAACGCGGCTGGATCTAAGCTAATTCGCTAGGATTATGAATTGAGACTTCACTTGGCGGGGGAGGCGGGCAAAGTGGAAAGTTGAAGTGGAAGTCAGAAAGATCCCCCCCCCCCCTTACACAGAAATGGGAGTTAGATTTTTACCAATCAAATGGCTAGTAATTATACTTCTGAATATTGGCAAACCTTCTGATGCTCGAGCAGTTAACACATTAGCAACTTCAGAGTTTGATTTTAATCATCATGATCTATCAAAGAATCAAGGAAGATGTGAACTTGTCACGATTCCAATGTGCAGGGATATGCCTTATAATGAAACATTTTTGCCAAATANGGCTAGTAATTATACTTCTGAATATTGGCAAACCTTCTGATGCTCGAGCAGTTAACACATTAGCAACTTCAGAATTTGATTTTAATCACCATGATCTATCAAAGAGTCAAGGAAGATGTGAACTTGTCACGATTCCAATGTGCAGGGATATGCCTTATAATGAAACATTTTTGCCAAATANTCAAGGAAGATGTGAACTTGTCACGATTCCAATGTGCAGGGATATGCCTTATAATGAAACATTTTTGCCAAATAATTTGGGACATGCTACTCAAGAGGAAGCTGGATATGAAGCTCATCAATACTATGCTCTTGTAAAGGTAAATANTTTTTGCCAAATAATTTGGGACATGCTACTCAAGAGGAAGCTGGATATGAAGCTCATCAATACTATGCTCTTGTAAAGGTAAATATTTTTTTATGCTCATTGAGATCATTTATCCTCGGTGTATTCAAGTTTTAGTAATGAGATTTGAATCAGAGTTAGGAAAAAATTGTAATTCTTTGTATTTTTAAATGCTACTTCGAGTCCTTATTTGAACTAATTAAATACATGAAATTGCAGGTACAGTGCAGCCCAGCCTTGAAGACATTTTTATGCACTTTGTTTGCTCCTGTTTGCAATATATTGGATAGGGTAATAATTTAATANATTTTTTTATGCTCATTGAGATCATTTATCCTCGGTGTATTCAAGTTTTAGTAATGAGATTTGAATCAGAGTTGGGAAAAAATTGTAATTCTTTGTATTTTTAAATGCTACTTCGAGTCCTTATTTGAACTAATTAAATACATGAAATTGCAGGTACAGTGCAGTCCAGCCTTGAAGACATTTTTATGCACTTTGTTTGCTCCTGTTTGCAATATATTGGATAGGGTAATAATTTAATANCCAGCCTTGAAGACATTTTTATGCACTTTGTTTGCTCCTGTTTGCAATATATTGGATAGGGTAATAATTTAATAATATTAGGATACAGATTAGTTTTTAATCTTTGATTCACTTGGACTTTTCTTTATGTATTTAGGCACTTCCTCCATGTCGCTCGCTTTGTGAAACAGCAAGAGCAGGTTGTGAACACGTCATGCTAACTTTTGGTTTTCTATGGCCCGAAATGTTTGAGTGTAAAAGATTTCCACCAAATAATGATCTGTGTGTGAACGGAGATACACAATTAGGAACACCAGTTGAAGATCATTTGCCTCCACCTGGATCCATCAGTCCAGTTTCTCCAGATTCTTCTTTCAAATGGAAGTATGGGAATAGTTTCGTTCAAACTCCTGGCAAAAGCCCTAAGAACAATCTAGTTTCAGGTATTCGTATCTGTTTTATATCTATTTTTGTGCATAACTATGCTTAAATTGGTTTGGTCAGGTTTCACTGAAAACAATACCATTGAATAGTTATTATGTCTCGCCANCATAACTATGCTTAAATTGGTTTGGTCAGGTTTCACTGAAAACAATACCATTGAATAGTTATTATGTCTCGCCACGATATCCTGATTCATTTTCCAAAACTTTTTAGCGAAATTCAATTGTGATATTTCTTTTTGTTAATTAGCAATAAAAGAACTGAAATGTCCTGCCGACTGGGAGTCACACGACCACTCAATNATAACTATGCTTAAATTGGTTTGGTCAGGTTTCACTGAAAACAATACCATTGAATAGTTATTATGTCTCGCCATGATATCATGATTCATTTTCCAAAACTTTTTAGCGAAATTCAATTGTGATATTTCTTTTTGTTAATTAGCAATAAAAGAACTGAAATGTCCTGCCGACTGGGAGTCACACGACCACTCAATTGGGGATGAATTACCCGAATGTGGAATTCCTTGCAAAACATTTTCGCCGTCCGAAAAGAAGATGGCTGCTATAGTTGTTGGTATTGTCGGAGCTTGTACGCTGATCTCATCGATGTTCACAATCATAACAGCAATGTTGGACCCTTCAAGATTTCAATATCCAGAAAGAGCAATTGTTCATATCGCTGTTTGTTATGCTCTCCTTGCCATCGGTTATCTTGTCGGGGTAAGTAGAGAAATCGAATTTGAGACTTGAAAATACGTCCTCATTTGCGAAATTACTTCATCGATAGAAATTAAAATTCGACTACAAATTTCAGTTATATTTTCAACTCCAATCTGTTTCAGGCAATATGGGGTTCAGAAATTAGTTGTCATGAAAGATTTGTGGTGTACGGACCAGTCAGTGCCAGCTGTAGCCTACTGTTCATGTTTGTTTACTTTTGTACAATGGCCTCACATATTTGGTAAGGAATACTTCCTAAGAACTTTTACATTGGTTGAGTTAATTTCTCGTGCATAATTCTGAAAGTGATGCTGTTTTGTTCATTCAGGTGGGTCTTACTTTCCTTGACCTGGTTTTTGTCGGCTGGTTTGAAATGGGGCGGAGAAGCAATTGCAGCCTACTCGCAGTATTTTCATCTCGCAGCTTGGGGTATTTCTGCATTCTTGTCCATGGCAACAGTAGCTCTACAATACGTTGAAGGAGATCCACTTGCAGGACCTTGTGCTCTTGGAATCCAGCGGTCTCCCCAGCTTCAATATTTCATGTATGAATTTTAATATTTAAATTGAATAATGTTAGATCTTAATTGAACCCACATGTTTGGTTAATTTCATGAAAAAGGCTCTACCCTCTTCTAATTCTACTTACGATTGGAACCATATTTTTTATTTTGGGCTTTCTTGCACTTTTTCGAATTCGACGCGAAATCAAACGATCTACAACTGTGAATTCTGCAACTGACATGGTATCAACTGGAGGTCAGCGTTCATTACTTTGGGACCAACCGCAGGATTTGAACGCAGCAGTAGTTGTAAAGGAAGGAGCAGCTCGTCTCGAACTACTTATGGTAATTTTTAGTAATACAACTTTCTTGTTTTCTCGTTTCCCTGTCGACTTTTTTTTAGTGGAAAATTATGTCGATTTTCACATTTTAAAATAATTTTCTTACAAATGTTCATAATTTTCCTAATTGTTGCACCGTTTTTTTTTGTCATTTAGGCTAGAATCGGAGTTTTCTCCATCCTCTATACCGTTCCAGCAGCAGTTTTCATTGGCTCTCTAATTTACTTATCAACGCCAACTTCAAAGTCAGGCGTCCTTGCTCCAATTATTGGTTCCCCTCGAAGGAATTCACAAATGCTCTTCATTGTGTTGCTTGTGAGGTATGTGTGGTGGTGATAAGCAATAGGCTGTAAATTTTTCATCACTTTTAATTACCAAATATCTATATTTTTACAGATACATCTCCAACATGTGTTTCGGATCTGCTTTAGTTGTTTGGGTTTGGAGTCGAAAGACTCTTTTGACGTGGAAATTAATGTGTTGTCCTCCAAGGTCTCCTCCAAGTCTTCCAAGGACTTAAACCGGTCGAAGATTATTCAAGTTGCCAAGTTTTTTTTTTATAAATAATGTCACATTAATTCTCCAGGGTACTTAACAATAAGTTTAACTTTAAACTAAATGTTCGTTGAACTTCTGATATTATGATTGAAACTGGAATTCCAATTTCTAAGACTTTTGTGCTTTACAGCAAAAATATTAAGAGTCAGGTCAATTTTTCTTAAAAGTTGGAGGAGGAATCCACTCCAAAAAATTTTAAGTAGAAGTTAGCCACTCTGTTGACAGTGTCTCTCATTCTAAGCTCAAATTGGAAGCATGATGGTCTTAAAATTGAACTTTTTAACATAAATCATTTAAGTAACGTCTTCCGGGGTTTTACGTGCCTTTTCTAACTGGTTTACTTAACGCCAATTGTGTCTTAAAAAAACGTCCTTGTTACTAAATGTAAGTATAAATAAGACTTCACAATTGTTGGGGTAGGGTTAAAAATCTTGTTAATAATTCCAATTGAAAATTTGTTATTTATTTACAACTAAATTAATTATTGTTAAAAACAAATTTTTTTTTTCGGTTTTCGTTTATCATTTTTAAGGTTATTCAACAAAAAATTTATTTAATATTTTAATAATTTTTGGTTATATGTATGACTATAATTAAGCATGAAGATGTATACATCAAAAGAACTTCTAAATGGAATGCCCGTAAACTGTCATGTCGGCTAGTTATTTAATTGTAAATTATGTTACCTACTCATGGTTAAGTTTCCACCCAGTGATTTGACACCAATTTATTGGGTTTTTAAGTAAAAATATTAAATAAAATAATTTCTTTTTCTGATATCTCACCGGTGGAAGCTGTGATAGCCAAACCTTAGATACACCAGAAAGGTTTCAGTTTGGCGACAGTTTCAGAATTAGATTAAGTTTTTATGGTTAGTTGTTTAGCTCACAATTAATAGGGAAATAGTTTTTTTTTTTTTTTTTTTTTTTCTTTTTTAAGTTTTCTTCAATTCACCATCTTCTGCTTCTCCTCGAAGTCTTCCCAAGACGTACTCTGGATAGCTCAAGTATCCATCATTATCCACGTCATCTTTTTCTAACACCTTGTCAATTAACCCTAAAAAACGAAAAAAATCTTAAGTTTAGAAACAGGATGTCAAAACTTTCGTTCCAGAGTTCTCAAAATAATTCAATTAGATTCTCCTGGAGGTAGGAGAAAGAAGAAAATATTTTATAATTGAGCGAAAGTGAAAGTAGGAAACGGGATTTTTAATGAACTTTTTCCTAATAAGCTTCTCGTAAATTAAAATTTCTAAAAACTAACCAACATAATAATTAAAATCTTCTTCATTTTGTTTCAGGTTTGGATATCTGGATGAGAGTCTGTCTCCTTTTGAAACAAAATTTACTTCAACTTCATCATCCATTGGTAGGACATGTGAAATCGCTTGGAGAATTTCCAAACCATCCAATTTGCTATTATTGTCAAAATCATGCATTCTGCATTTAAAAGTAACATAATTATTAATTTATACAAATTTAAAATGAATGTTGTTAATTCCTTGTACTTAATTTTTAGTTACTTAAAGTAATGAAATTCCATTTCTTCTGCAGTTGGATTCTTTCCGTCTTCAAATATCCACTCACCAATGTCCTCCTTCATGTGCCTGGAATCGTAAAAAATTTGGTAACTAGAGCATGAAGCACTTTAAACTCTTCTTTTTTTTTATAATTTTCATTTTCATTGAAAGTGAAACTCTATTCAACAACAGTTTCTTATGACTTGACCGACGAATTCAATTTACCTAATTATTCAATCAAGCATGAACACTTTCTCCAAGCTTACTCTTTATCATGAAGCAAATTCTTATCGTGTGTGAGTACTTGTGGTGGTCTACCATCATCATTTTCTGAACTTTGACGTTGAGGTACATAGTGATGATGATGGTGTTGATGATAAGGGTCATGTTCGAGAGGTGGACCCTTAGGATGATGAGGTCCTCGCAAATGTCCATTTGTACAACAACTCAACCACAAGATAAAAATTGACCAAAGGAACCACTCAAACTTCATCATGGCTTCTTCCTTCAAAATCCTGAAATTATTATTTTAATAAATCAGAATATACAAGATGTTCAAATAAGAATTCGAAAATCCGGGACTATAGAGTTTTCAAAACTCTCACAAATTAGACTCTTCCGACAATTTTTAACCTAAACAAAATTTAACTAAACTTTCGTAGTAACCGTTTTCAGTAGCTTGAGCAGTTCATGATGTGTAAAAAAGTGTAACATAGAATCAATAATAATTTTTGATTTTACGCAAAATCACTTCTCAAAAATTTCGCTTTCTTATTTGAACACACACCTGTAGTATATTTTTATATAAAAATTTAATTTAAAAATTATTAATTAATCTTATTTAAACCACTTTAGAAATTGAACAATTTAACTAATGTTCAGTTTTTCACTCTGTTTTTTTTGTAAATATCGAATCTTATTCATTGTTCTTTATGTGATATGTAACTGTCAAGACATATGGACATGAGAAAGAAGGAAACCTGTTGTAACTACTTAGTAGTTGTAAGCTTTGCTTTCTCCATATGTCACTCTGACCCTTTGCATACTAATCATAATGGTAATCAAAGGGTCGAGATAAGACAATGAGTAAACATATAGATTACGGTAGTGGTATCCATTATAAACATAAGAAGATGCGCTCAAAGTCAAAAGGTTTTTGAACAAAAGAACCATTCCATCAAAGATTTTTATCATATCCCTTTAAATAATGTAGGAAACGAATTGATATAAATTTAACCACATAGAGAGTGGTCCCTGAGTCCTGATTATCATCTTTTGTATACAGAGACATCACATGTGTCTACACTTCCTTTTATCATCCCTTCTAAACACTGTTTTTAGAATGAAGGGACCCGGGTATACTTTCTCTCATTCTTTTCCTTTCATCATCAATTCAGTTACCCCTCGTCGAATCTACTGTCTCCATTATTGACCAGTAATACATTATTTTTAGAGAATAATAGGAAAGAAATAAGTTTGAACTAAATAAATACTAAACCAGTTTGAGTTCATTTGGATTCAATAATATGAGCCCTTCGAATTTCTCCAGAAAGGACTCAAACTCTCTATTCATCCTTTTTACACAAAATCCCATTGTCATTTGTATCATTTCAAAACATTTTTCTTTCTTTCATCAACTCCCTATCCCTAATTTGGAGGTTTATTGACTCAAAATTAGGACTAAGAATCTTGTTTAGTCATCTGATCTTTAAATAATCTTTGGAATCAAGTGCTATATACTTAGTTCATAAATTTGTTTTTTTTTTCTTGTAGTATGACTATTATTAATAATGTGGTTAATGAAAAGTAAACTTATGCTTAAATCTTCTGCTTCTTAAATACGGTATTTGATGTACCGGGTCATTCGAAAAGAAGTGGATACCGGAAGGAAATTCAAAAAAATTTTTTAACTTATCTAAAGTCAATCAGATTGGAATACATAATTTGAATCGGATTCGATTGGTTGTAAGATTTTTATTTTTTTATTTTTTTTCGTATATCATTATTGGCAGACTGATACTTTTGAAGATGTCCAAGTTATCATAATAGTAGTGAGAGTAAAAGTTGTAAATACTTATTAGAGATTTGAAACCTTGACAAACTGCCATATGGGTTGTCTATAATTTATAAAACCCAAACGCAAATGGAGCTGTGTATTAATAGAAAGAGCCATATGTCAAATTCTGGACACTGTTTCGACAGGACAGATTGTATTTCGAACAATTTTTTTTTTTGATGAATTTTGATCTGTCTGCCTTTGATCTCTTTCTACCATCACATAAAGTACAATATTTGACACCTTTCTCAAATTCTTGTCTTATTTTTGTTAAATGTAAAACTTAAAGTCTAAATTTTCTTATCTGGATTTTAATTTGTAATAATGTACATAAGAAATATTTATTAGTTAAAGTGTATTAAATAATCATAACCTTACCTAACTGATTTAAGATGGAAAAAGTCGAGAGAAGAGTTTGTTGAAATTGTTGTAAGAAAAATTCACAAGTTTTTTAATTTTTAAATTTCAAAGTTATCAAAATCAAAAGTGAAGAGGAGAAAGTGATATCTATTATATAATTTTTGTTTTCCCAGCAGAATCCAATAGACAGAAGCAAGATTTACTATAAAAAAAATCTTTCACTTTCCATTTGAAATTAATACAAAAGTAAAAGTAAGAGGGAGACGGAAGAGCTCAATCTCAAAACTCGGAAGTCAGGATGAGAGAAAGTTACTTTCTCCGATATTCGTAACTTAACATCGAAACTTTCAAATAAAAATTTTGTTAAGGAATTGGATACTCTGAATAGAACTATGTATAAGACTAATAGATACTAGAGATAATATTTCAAATATAATTAATAGAAAATATCTTCAATAGTAAATTTTAATCTTAGATCATTTATACAGTAAGAATTAATAATGAATGGAACTATACCAGATTAAACATTGTGGATGTTTTATTAGATTGAGCAAAAAATTGTCGATGAGATTTTTCTTTAAAGTTTATATTTCTTATCATCTCAAGAATCATATTTTTAGACAAGATTTGTACTTTTTGTCATCATTCATGTAAAATATTCAATATCCGTTGTACTTTATTTGAAGAATCCTCAACTGCTGTGTCCCTTCTCGTTTTCGTTTGATGTCTCAAAAAGTAAAGAAAAAATTTCACTTTTGAAAAAAAAAAAAAAATCATAGAAGAGAATTTTTACTCCAAAGGATGGAGAAAGTTGTTTTCCCTTGTATTCGTAGCTCTTCATTCGATGATGCACTTTGATATTTCAATCTTTGTGATGAAGTTCCCAAAAGAAAAAAGGAAAAAAAAAAATTTTTTTTTTTCTTTTTTAAATTTGCAAATTCTAGTATGTACTTTTCTCAAAAAACTTTCATAGTAAGCTACTCCTACAGATATTATCATCTTTTTTTGGACAAAAAATCTTCAAAGGTTTTAGTTTGTCACTGTAGAATATGAAAATCCATTCAAAGTTCAAACTACTTCTATAGCTAAATGAAAAGGCTTTCAACGAACTTAGGAATATTTCAATGCAACTTATGAACCAGCTTAAATTTTTATTAATATATTACACACAGTATTTATTAATTTCCCTAGTTTTATTATTATTCTTTTTTTTATATAAAAATGGACCAATATTCTGAGTTTTTTGAATAGCTCACAATTACATAATTTTTTATCTAGTAACACGTGCTACTTATTCTAGAAACAACTAAACTCTTCTCAATTATTATTTCTAAAGAAGAAGCAGTCTTTAAAAAGTGTTGATTAAAACCTTAGGCTAAACCTATACTTTAGAGAAGAGGCGTACATAAATTAAGTACCTAGACAAAAAAAAAATTTTTTTCAACAAAATGTTACCCTTGAATGAAAGTGGGAGAGCTTTCACTTTTATAAAAGAACAAAAGAGAAAGAAGCCTCTTTTATCACTCTTAATCCTATTGTCGGACAAGTGCGAAAATGGACTTAACAATAGGGATAGTACAGTCCTATTAGCACTTTTACCACAACCTCTCTCGTTTCTAATGGTAACTCAAAATATTATTACACCTACATTCATTTTAGAAGAAAAAAAAAATATCACAAATTTACTACCATAAAGTATTCCAGAATTAAAATTATTTATATTTTTTTTTTCATAAAAATTTTACTCCAATTTCAAATTTGAAATTTGAAATTTCTATGGAAAAATTTTTTGTAACAAATTCATATTACTGACTTTCACCATTGGTTAGAAATAAAAAGAGTTATACTAATACTAGTGGTATCAAGGGATATTCAATTTTGAAAAAAAAAAAAAAAAAAAAAAAATTAGATTCAATATAATCAGAAAGGTTTGAATAGGAAATGGAATATTGAATAACACTCTACGTGTATTCCCAAAACTCTTGAAATGAGGTTAAAATCAAGAATCCTGTTTCCAATCTTCATGATAAAGGAAGTAGTAGTTGAGCTGTGACAAATTACTAAAAACTACCTATGATTTGAAGCACCTCAGATGATTAATAAAAAAAAAAAAAAAAAAAATTTACAAGAAACTTTCTTTATTAACACTACTACGACTTACTTTATAGTAATAAAAAGGTGGTTGAATGAGAAGAGTGATCAAGAAAATGATTAACCCCTAATACACTTTATTACTATTAATCTTTCCTTCGTTCAAATCCCAAAAGACTCGATGAACCCTCAATTCTATCATTTATTAGTCCATTAAACATTTCCCAAATGGATTTAAATGTAAAAGGAGAATAGCTACACAAAAAAATTGTACAGGGTCACATTTCAATGACTCAAAAATATTTAGGATATAATCTTATTTGCATATTTGAAATTTCAAATTTAAAAATTTTTTGTCCCTCTAAGTTACTTAAAAAGAGTAGTTATATAGTTATTTAATTCCAGTGAGTAAGTCACAAGGGATGTTTTTTAATAGACAGTAGATAAGAATTGATAACCGTNTTATTTAATTCCAGTGAGTAAGTCACAAGGGATGTTTTTTAATAGAAAGTAGATAAGAATTGATAAACCTAACAAAACTACAACTAATCATAAGAAAAGTTGAGTTTTATAGTACTAGTTATAAAAATAAAATAAATATTATATAAAAATTTATAAGTAATATTAGAATTGTGGATGATGCCTTGAAGGCATCCTTAATTCACTCCTATTGACTATTTACTATTTCATTAGGACCACTTCATTTGTGTCCTTTTGACATGAGAGACATACAACTTGTCCAGTAGGTGTTGAAGAATAGGATATGGGATTATTTTTTTTTTTTTGAAAATAAGAGTGACAGGTGTGAGGTTGTAAGTGGGAAATCCTGGTCTTTTAGAGTGATGAGACAATGGAGACTCAGCGGGAGAGATATGGATGAATAGGATAGGATGAGAATGGGTGGCTACCCTTGTCTCGAAACTTGTAAAGAATAGAATCAGTAGAAATCAGGAAGGGATCCTATCCTTAGGATTTACAACAAATCCAATTCCAAACTGTTGTAGTTATTCTAGATCAGAGAACTTTCCTACTTTCTCTTTTCCTATGTACTTCTAGGCTTAATAAATATACTGTCCATAAGTCTCGTTTTTCTAAATTTTGGATCAACTCGATGATGGAACTTTCGCTTGAAAAGTTTATTATTAGGGTTCATCCTTCTCCACTTCAGAAACCCATACTTGTTTCATGGTTAATTGACTCTGAATCTAAATCTAAACCATTAAGGCCTTGTAGTAAATGGGATGAAGGTTCAGGAGATGAATGAATATGAATTNCTGAATCTAAATCTAAACCATTAAGGCCTTGTAGTAAATGGGATGAAGGTTCAGGAGATGAATGAATATGAATTATTATCATTTTCCTTTAAATTTTCTCCAATCAAGAAACTAATAATTGTATCTAGTAAAGATTATTTTCAACGGTGGGAAATTTTTGATAGAGTTATGTAATAGTCTCCAGTGAAGCCAAATTATGATTTCTCTGGAATGAACCAGGACAAGATATTGCTTACATTTATACAAAATTGTAGGTCTAAATCCATAAGCCGCACCTGCATCTACAAACTTGTAAATTTATAAACTTTTTTTTTTTTCAGAAACGGTTTTGAATCTAAGGATTCTATGGTCTTAAATTATTTTTCATCTAATAATTAACTCTAATTTATTAAAAGTTGGATCATATGACTGCTTATGTTTATGTACTTTAAAAATTTAAAGTTAACGTGCANACTCTAATTTATTAAAAGTTGGATCATATGACTGCTTATGTTTATGTACTTTAAAAATTTAAAGTTAACGTGCAACAAATTCAATGTTGGACGTAAATAAACTAGCCGCTTCTTTTAAGAAAGCTTAAATCTACCAAAGACTTGTCATTGACGACATATTAAATTAATGATGCTTAATTCAACAGAATTATGGTAGAATGTGTATGCTTTCACTTTTATTTATTTTTTTTTACTTTTTTATTTTTGCTAGATAATAAATGGCTTGTGCAGCGGTAATTGACCAATTCTATAGAAATTAGGCAACAACAATAGTCATGGTGTTAATACACGTGTCATCCCAAAAACATACATTTCAATATGATTTATATAGGAATTGATACTATGGCTGAGCTTTTAAGTATGACATCCGTCGACACGTGGCGACAAGTTTCTAAAAATTATTGTTTTCTAGGACCATTGATTTATTATGCTTAGTTTGAATTCACTCAACAATGGACCTAAACAAATTCAAGTTTGGGCGTTACCTACTCCGCCCAATTACAATTAGGCATAAGAATTTCCAAAAAAAAAAAAAAAAAAAAAGGAATAATTTCAATTTCTACAAGAAATTCAATAATTTTCAAAAACAAGAACAATCGACTCATTAAAAAACTGTGAGTTTCAGCCGCTTTACACCTGAAATTATATTCTATCGCAAAGTACATACATACATAGTTTTATATTCAATTTATTAATCATCTGTCATTGGTTTATCAAAGACGTCAATACTTTACGCACATTCAATCATCGAGAAATCATAAATAAGTAGCATGAGATTAANGTACATACATACATAGTTTTATATTCAATTTATTAATCATCTGTCATTGGTTTATCAAAGACGTCAATACTTTATGCACATTCAATCAACGAGAAATCATAAATAAGTAGCATGAGATTAATTATTATTGTTAACCCTCAAATTTCCATGGAAAGAAAAGAAAAAAGTTTTTTTTTTTAGTTTTGATATTACTTACTATAATTAAAAATTTGAACATTTCAATTCAAAAATAATGTTAAATTAACCGATAACTTTAAATTTTATTTCTAGTTGATTGATGAATGATTGGTCAAATAATAAAGACGCTTGCGTCTACTTTCACTTCCTTTTTCTCCATACTTCAAAAATCAACAATTCAACATTGAAGAGAAAATGAAAAAAATACGAAGGGAAGACTTTTCTAAGGGTCTCGTAATGTCTCCTTCATTTCTTCTACCAGAAACCTCCAAAAAGTATAAAAATTGAAGAGAAAGAGTCAAAAAAGATAGTGAAACTTGGATAGAAGTTGGATTGGATGTGATGAGAATTTTCTCTACTTTTTCTAAAGAAAGGTATGAGAGAGGGAGAAAGTAGGGAGTCCGACGAGAGGGTGGGAGGAGATCTAGCCATGATGAGCAACCTGACTCATTTTGATTGGTCCAGATCAAATTGAGATCTGAAAGCAAGGGCGGTTCGGGTATTTTCGGTACAGACCAAACTCTAGAATATTTTCTTCTAACTCTTATTTACACAACATATAACTCTCTATAGCCTAACATAATTCAGAAAGAGAAAAAAAAAATAAATGGAACTTGAGGGATCCGTTGGAGCTAGGTAGTAAGGTTGGGTCTTAGATGTAACTGTTCCAGCAAGAACACTACTACCACGCGTCTCTTGATCTAAAATCCGAAAATTTTCCCGAAACTTGAAAAAAAAAATCCTGTAGGACTTTCTCTTTCCTTACGCCTTATCCCTCTCGTTATATATAAAACCTTGTATCTTGTGAACTAACTTCATTAGTCACCTTTCGTTTCGTTATCACTTGTCACAAGGCAGAGAAAAGGATTTCCTAGCCCTATATCCTCTTCCATCACACTTTGATTGAATAGGTGTTACAAATTGGTTAACATAAATCACACCTCATGAATACTAAAGGAGAGAAGATACTGTGGGTTCTCAACATCAAATTTCAACACTCAAACACATAAGAGCTTATAAGAAAATCTAATTCTTTAACTTACAGTCTGAGATCCTTATATACTTTCTCTCTGAATGATAAAGTACTCCCAACATTAAATTACTTAACTCTATTTTCTCCTTTAATTCTATTCATTAGTGAGTGTATGTGGACATATCAGGAGTGTCTATAGTGTCAGTAAATGAACCAAAATCTACTCAACCCTCTCATCTTCTTTACAGGAGAAAGTAAATCAGATAATAAAAAAAAAAAAAGATACGAGACTCTCACTTTCACCATCAACCACCAAAGCGGATTCTTACTTAATTCACTTTTATCAAATTTAACCTAATTTATATACACAATTTCTCACTACTATCATCACATTGTCTTAGACAAAAGAAAAAAAAAAAAACTAAAAGACAAGACGTCGAAGTCGAAGTCGACGACGATAGTGTGTACACAGGACGTTAGTAAATCTTTTGAAGAGAAGCTTCAAGACTATGTGACAACATCCAAGCGTGTAGGGGAGCATTAACCTGATTAAATTACTTAACTTTTAACAAGGAGATAATCAATTGAATTAAACTCATAGGAAACTGAATATATATACTACTTTCTAACACGGAATTCTACGGGTTAAGAAGAATACACACCTATCAAAATCAGAGTATCAAGTTCAAGGCTGTCTAAATGAGTCAATTAGCATTTGCATACAAGATGATGGAGGAGAATAGGTCAAGTCTTAATGATGAACGACTGGAAATTAAACGAAGTGGTGTAAAGTGTGAAGATTTTACATCTTTGTATATTCATTCAACGGATGCTGCTCTAGCTGCATCCGTTGGGACACCGTCACTCGCACGGTCACTCTCTGACCATTCAGGTGAGACTCAAAATCTTTTTATTTTACAAATTATTTTATTAACTCAAACAATAATAATTTAAAAAAATATATACAATTGTTAGGAAAAAATTTTATTTTTGGCAACTGAAACAATTTTGGTCAATTTAATACACAGTAAGTGAAATAGATTTTATTTTATTTGAAGAAATATTTGAAGTTCTTTTGGCAAATGCGTTTCTCTGAGCGACCACCCTTTCAGCTAACCCACTTGACACGCTCTTCATGTTTACTTTTTAAGAGGACTTATTTTAAATTAAGGTCTTGAATTTAAAAAAAAAAATAAAAAATATCTATTTTGAAGTGTGACCTTTAACACATGAAAGTCCTNACTTGACACGCTCTTCATGTTTACTTTTTAAGAGGACTTATTTTAAATTAAGGTCTTGAATTTAAAAAAAAAAAATAAAAAATATCTATTTTGAAGTGTGACCTTTAACACATGAAACCCTTTNAAAATAAAAAATATCTATTTTGAAGTGTGACCTTTAACACATGAAAGTCCTACCTGCCCTTTTTTCTCGACTGTAAAAGTGTTGAACATGTTGTTTGACATTTTTGATCCCTTTTGTTCAGGACTTAATTTTTCAGTCTCTTTTTTTTTTCATGGCACGTGTGGCTTATTTAATATTTTTGAATCCTACTATACTAAAGGGTCTTGGGTACTTATGTTTTCATTACTACTACTGACTGTTAACCTATCTAGACATGTTTTACATGTTCTGATTGACCCCTTGAATTTGTTCATCTGACTTGTCACAGTGTGAGTCTTCTCTTTAAGTACCCTGTTGAATTCATCAAATTTCCAGTTGTTTTATTCCAAAGCCATAATCGACAAGAAGATATGGTCTTATTTGTTTGAAATCATCCCTGAATGCGGTGGTGTTGAGTCCGGTTCATAAATTTTTTGATTTCAAACTCAAGTCGACTGCACAATTAACTAATCAAGTTCGACATGACAGATGTGACGGAAATTTAAATTTTTTGTTTTGAAGAGATTCTAATAAAGTTCATTTGGTAGAAACGATTTTTAAGCCATCCAAGAAGAGAGACACTCCGCTGTGAGATGTGAAGGGATGAGTTTTAATAATTTAAATAAAGTTTGATCCTTTTGTTGATATTATGACCCGAGAATCAAATTCAATGTTAAGATTTTTGAAAATAATAACAAATAATATTAAAAAAAAGNTTGATATTATGACCCGAGAATCAAATTCAATGTTAAGATTTTTGAAAATAATAACAAATAATATTAAAAAAAAGAATTTTTTTTTTTTTCAGGTCAGGAAGGTGCTTTCAAGAAATTGAAACCCGAAAATTCATCTTCTGGTGGAAGTACGNTTGATATTATGACCCGAGAATCAAATTCAATGTTAAGATTTTTGAAAATAATAACAAATAATATTAAAAAAAAAAAAATTTTTTTTTTTTCAGGTCAGGAAGGTGCTTTCAAGAAATTGAAACCCGAAAATTCATCTTCTGGTGGAAGTACGGGTGGTTTAATGAATAACAACAATTCCAATAGTCACAGTCATACTCCAACTTCTTCAACCTGTCCAACACCCGCAAGAAGACGTCACAGAACTACTTTCACTCAGGTAACTTAATTGAATACTCTTTACACTTCTAGTATAAATTCAAGATAATTTGAAAGTAAAAAAAAAAAAAAAAAAGTATTTTAACGTTTTTGATTCAGACTCAAAGAATGAGTTCGGTATTTAAAAAAATGAAAGTGAAAGTGGTAATTAATTGATTAATTTCCCTTGTATTAGGAACAACTTGCTGAATTGGAGACAGCATTTTCTAAATCCCATTATCCTGATATATACTGTAGAGAAGAGTTAGCGCGGACTACAAAATTGAATGAAGCGAGGATCCAGGTAAGTTAATATCCCATACTCTCGGATGCTTATATAAGATTAGTCTAATCAACTTAGCTCCATCCCTTGAGATTACCTTTTATTCGAGTGTCAGATTTTTAATTCATCTTGGGAACAATTTAACCCATTTAAACTCTCATTCTCAATCTTATCACATCCGTCTTTGTAAAAAAAAAAAAAAATCTTTTGAATTTGGGATGAATGAAGAGAAAGTGAAGGAGATACTTTCTCCTAGTCAAAGATAATTAAATAAAAGTGAAAAAGAAAAAGAAACCAATCCAACAAACCAGGTAATTCTATAAAAGCAAACGATTTCCCTATTCGCTTTCTCTTAAATCTCTAAAGATCCAGAAAAAAGAAAGAAGAAAAACAAATTTTGTTTTTTCAATTTTTTCTTCTATGTAAATAACTAATAAAGGTTGATTGGTTTTAAAAACTTTATACTTTTCCACAACTTCCACCAAAATTATTAAAAGTAAGCTAGCGAACGCATCATTATCACAAACCATGATAGTGAAGTTAACCAACCGAAATCATACATCTTAAATACTTTTTTTATTTAAAAATGGTAAGTTCTGTATTACTCAAAATCATAACTTTTGGTTTGATTTTTGTGCTCTCTCAGTGATTTAATAATTTATTCACTAATGCTTATTTATTCTACTGTGTAGTCTATTAATATAATGCAGTCTACTAATTTATGTGACTATTAATATAACCACACCGAGAAGGGACTTTTGACTCCATGCTTCTTGCTAGGGAAAGCAAATGTCTTTAAATTAATAGTAAAATTACATCGTAGGGAAAAATTTTTTGATGAAAAGTTTTAACAGTTTTGGAAAAATCATTCAAAAGTAGTGTAACAAAGTATAAAAAAAATTAAGGCTTTACGATTACTAGAAAAACAGTTATGATTTATTAAAAATTAAAAAAACTTGGCATTTTTTGAGATGATGTACACAACTACTAAACAGATGTTACGTTTCAAAAGAACATCTAAAAATATCAATTTTCAAACAATCATAACTTTCTTTATTGTGATTTATACTTTTTATATAGCATATTTTTTTTTTTACTTTATTACACTACTTTTGGAATTTAGATGATCTTTCTAAAAATGTTAAAACTTTCTCCCAAAAAATTTTTTCCTGTGGTGTATATTTTTTTTCTTTAATTTTAAGACACATAATTTCTTCAGCAAAGAGCATGCGGCCGCCAAAAGTTCCTTCCCACTACCATTATAATTACATAGTAGACACATTTCATTACATCAAGTTGTACTACTGTTGTTGATTTTGGTGAAAATGGAGAAAGGTAGACATGTTTATGTATGGTTCTGATCACCCTGTAATACTCCTTTCTAAAAAAAAAAAATAAAAAAACATAAGAGAATGTTAAGGAATTTCTTCAAATTTGAAAATGAATTGTAAAATTAATGGTAAGAGAGAGATAATTCGTTCTAGATTGAGTTGTATGTAAGAAGGGAGGTGTTTGAAGTTGTATAATTTGAGGGCTAACATGATGGTGGCCGGAAGGAATTGGTAAGAGAGTGGTAGGTCTGGTTGTTAGGTAGGAAAGGAGGGCGGAACCCTTCCTCAGAAGTGAAAGTAATGTAAACCTTAGAAGTGAGTTCGTATTCCGCTCCAGCCGGAGAAAGTCCTATTGTCAAATTATCAAGAGAAAGGGAGGGGAGAAAGTAGTCGCCATAGTTATGGATGGTGATGAGAATAATCTTCTTCTCACTACATGAGACAATGACGACGAGAGAGAGAGAGAGAGATTCTATAATAGCGAATTAAGGGATAAATGAGTCCTTTCCTCACTTCAAGGGAATCCCTATGAATACAAATAAGGCCTCATGCAACCACTTTTATCATCATCATACACAAAAACTCTCATCGAGATGATGACAATTTGACAAGAAAATTTACAAATTATTTTCTGTATTCATCTCTTCATCCAACAATTTATTTCCATTACTTTACTCAAATTCAAATAAGAATTCTCAACTTATGCCTTCCTCTAATATCTAATAATAACGGTAGTGAATTAATCAACTTTCGATTATGGAAATTTTAACAGAGTCAAGGGATCCATTGCATAAAATAAGTAATATGTAATAATGAATTCAAAACTCGTGAAATGATCAATTTATTCAATTTTTTTATTATACAAACTATATTTCAGCAAATTTTTTTTAGAACAGATGTTACTAAAACACTCTTTAACTCTATTTTAGACTTGTTTCAGAAATAAATATAAATTAAAACTCTAAAGTTATCTCGAGTTTTTGAATCATACAACATATTTTGTAAAAAAAAATCACAAGTTCCAAGCATGATTCATGCTTGAAGCTTACTTTTATTTTATTTTTTTCAATTTTATACACCATTTAAGTCATTTAAAATATGTAATTAAAACTATACCGTAAGATTTGTTTCAGGNCCAAGCATGATTCATGCTTGAAGCTTACTTTTATTTTATTTTTTTTTCAATTTTATACACCATTTAAGTCATTTAAAATATGTAATTAAAACTATACCGTAAGATTTGTTTCAGGGTACAAAAAAATATTAACCACCCTGTAGATAATAATGGTAAAAAAAAAATTATTGCAAAGAATATTTAAATTCCTTAAAATAAACTCAAGATAGCTTGTTTAAGTAGTCAAATCTGGTATATTAGTAAATCTAAATTTTGAGAAGAAATTTTGAATTGAAAAAAGTACACCCAGTCACAAAATCATTAGGACGTTAGATAAGGAAAAAATGAAATGAAATTGATTTAGATTTGACCCACCCTATATAAAATCTATAAGAAATATGAGACTACATTGGATCTCGTTTCCATTATGATTGAGTACTTGAGTACTTGAGTATTCGATGATGGTTTATAAAATGGGAAGAAAATAGATGTGGATAGAAGATGACAGTAGGAAAAGTAGGTACGTAATGAACCGATAATTAAATCAGAGGGGAAACTTCAACTGATGTGCGTAGCCTCAGGAAGTACAAATTCAACAGCCGGGAGAAGAAAAAAAAAAGTGATTCTCAGAACTTTCAAAATTCTCCTTTCACTTTCACCACTTTTATATATCTTTTACAGGAACCAAACTAAAAAAAAAAAAAAAAAAAAAAAACTTTAAAAAAAAACTACGTCTGAGGAAGTCTTTCTATTAGAAGAGTCTAACATATTATAAATTAATGCCTCTTCCGTCAGAATAACATCTTTGAGCGGAGAAGCTCTTATGTATTTAATTTTAAAGTAACTCTAGGCAACTTCTATCGTTCTCTAACCCATCATGGAGTTTTTTAGTTTTTTTTTTTTTTTCTTTTTTTTTTCTTGGAAAGAGGAAATGAGACTATTCTTTATACCAGAGAAGAAATTTAAATGGAAAGTTTAGGTTGTTGAAGGGAGGAAGAGCAGACATTGGATAACGAGGTTAGATGCTTCTAAGGGCAGAGAGACTACTTAGGCTTCGAACAGGATGCTTTTCACTTTCACATGTGGAGAAAGTACTTTTTTCTCTCTCTCTATCATCATAATATAGAGGAGAAACGGGAGATGGAAGTTTTAAAGGAAATTGAAAAATATTGAAAAAAAAAAAAAAAAAAAATGGGGAAAGTAAATGCATGTTAGGAGAAAGAATGTAATCTAAAGTGTATTCGTCTCTGTAGAAATAAGGCAAGAGGATAGCTCATCATTTGAGTACTTGATATACTAGAAAGGAAAAAGCTTTCATGCAAACCTCCATTATTTCTAAGCTTGCCTTTCTAAATCTAATTTGTCTATGCTAAAAGCTCTATATTCCAAAGAAGACAACTATCTCCCATACTTCATTTTATCAGACGACAACTTTCACTACTCAATTGTTTGAATTCAAATTTTTTTTTTTAAATATGCCTTAGTATACTCTAACAACTAATTTTAAAGACGAGAATTGAAAGGTTAGATAGATATCACAAGGAAAGAGTGACTTTCTCCATTAAAATAATAAACATAGAGGATAGGGAATAAATAAAAAGGGTGAAAGTTGGACCATTATTGAAAAACCTGTACACTGTTAAAAGTAAATCAAAAAGATACGAGTATGACAAAAGGTACACTTTATTTGAATTTTATTTGAATGTATACAATTTGAAATAAACCATAATGAATTTTTAATATCGCAGTAAGAAGGTATAAGTTATAAAAAATTTGGTTCGCTGAGTCCACTTTTTCTAAATTAGGAAAGGGTAGCTTTGATACAAACTTGGAGATTAAAAATTTAAGTAAGTTAAAGTTAGCATGTTAGAAATAATTACAATTAAGTTGTAAACATAAATAATATACTATAGTGCTATATGTAAAGAGTTTAAATTTTTGTACAGTAAGTCGCACTTTATTTTGGCCAAGAGAAAGTCCATTTTTTATCGTAATGCCCAATAAGGGCTACACTCAATATGCGCTTCAGCCAATATGAGCTAAATATTTTAGGCAGTTTTTTATTATCTATGGCTTGTTTAACGCTAATTATTGTCATTTTTAGGTTTATTTTACGCTTTGGTTATCTCAAGTTTCATTTTAGGTTACTGTATTTTCATCATAAGATGAGAAATACTAATTAAATAGACAAAAAATACTGTTCAGAGGGATTGAGTCAAATATCTCAACTTCACGGGGGATTTGTAAATCTCACATTACCAACTTTCATTCCCGGGGAGTGGTTTCACAAGTCATGAGTCTTCCTGATTTGTTGAAATTATTTCCGTTGTTTTAGTGATTGGTAACTCGGTAAAGTAAAATACCTTGCCTGGAGTATTTCATATATCTATTAGTATATCTCATCTATGTAATTTTCATTAGTCAAATTTTTTGATTTATTTTTGGGTTTAGCCCATATTGTTTTGAGACATATTTTTCATCCCATTGTAAATTTATATTAATTTAGTAGCTCAGTAATAACAAAACGATGAAAAAAATAAATAAACAGAATAAAATTTACTTCATTAACTTTATATGTACCCATCACATCTAGACAAACAGAGCAAATTCGTATTTAGTTTTTTAGGTTACGCCCAGGTATGGTTCCTGGGTATATTGTGTAATGAGCAAACAGATTTTTTTGATTTATTATGTACTATGTAACTCTCGTTACAGAATTTTTAATTAAACAAAATTCATTACACATCTAAAATTCCCTTGTTTCAATGATCAACAGCAAGTCTTTCGCACTTAAAACATTTTCTCTATGTACTTATGTTTGGATTCTATAGTATTATTGTTGACATGGGAAAGGATTTGCGGTGAAAGTGGAGAAATAATGGTGAGAATAAATTGAGATATCCTGTACTACTTTAGCCCTTACAGTCGTCCTCATCATTCTCTATTTTTCTACATACTCAAAGAAGTCTCAAGACCAGTTTAGTAGAAACCAAACAAAAGTTAAACCTAACTTCTTTGAAAACCCTATAGATATGAGTGTTTTGCTAGAAATTATTTCCAAAAACAAAAAAAAATCGGTACTTTCTCTTTATTGGTCTAATTATTCAAAACTTTTTGAATCTCATCTTAGAATCATCTGGTAGATTACGCATAGATATTCATAAACCTAACATATCTAAACCTACCGATAATGTAATAATTCTCTTCATTTTCACTAAAAAATATTAAGTATTACTAAAGTTATATTAGTTTTGGTAGATTCCATGATGGTCTGTAGATTCCGACTCATGATGACAAAGTTCTCATTTTGTAATGAAAATGAGAAAGTGGAATTTTGGTCTTTATGAAGTGATAAGTGGTAGCGTTGTACGAGTTTCTCTCTGTTTCTGTCGATGTAATGTGGGCTACGTGCCGGAGAGGAGTAGCCTATGATACATTTTGGGGAATTTGAGGAGGAGGGAGACAAAAGGAAGGGAGAGAAAGCTAAAGAGAGAGAGAGAGAGAGATGAGATGAGTCGTCGACTGGCACAGTGATAGGACACATAATTGAATTAGGCCCTTCCATTTGACGGTGTGTTTCCCAAGGGAGAGACCAACACCGGCGACGGGGAAAAGTTCCTGGATTCTTCGGAAACGACAAGGCTCAAGACTTCCCAAGACCTCATCTCTCCAACTATTCTTTTCCTTTCTCCATGGACTATCTCCACGCAACAGAGAATGTGGATTCTGAGACTCTTTCTAGAAAATGATACAGAGAAAGAGAGAGAGAGAGGGAGATGAAGGGAAGGAGAGCTTGACGTTCTTCCGTCAGAACTTTCTCTCTAGTTATCCATTCTTCCGAATCAGAAATAACCTCTTCGTCATTCCTCTTTCTAACAAGGACTTCTCTCTGGATTCTACAAAATAGACTCACACAGACTACTTCCCCAAATCAAAATGGCTGAAAAGTAAATCCAAACTTATAGGAAAGGGCTAGTAATAATAAAATAGCGAAAGGAAACAAAATAATAGTAGTTGATCACCTACCGGGGAACGTGACACCAGAGGAGTTGCTTTCTCCTGGTTCGTAGGTGAATAACTACTGATAATTTTTTGGAAAAAGTACATAGTTTTTAAAAGTAGATTTTTTTTTTAAATAAGTTATATAAGTTCTATTAAAAAAATTCTATATGTAATACTACTACTACACTTGTCGTCAAAATTCATAAAAAATAGACTGAGATGAAATAAATGAATTAGCACTAGAAGACCATAAAGACAAATATAATAAAATAGTTATATAATTTCATAAATGAAAACGTTTGAGTATTCTTTAACTATCTTTTCTTTTTGTTAAAAAAATAAGTCTCAATGGGACTGAGAAAAGTGAATTTAAAAAAATTGCGGAAATGATTCTTTTTTTTTTTCTTCTTCCAATGAAAATTGATATTATTACGTTAGTTTCCGGAAAGAGATTAGTAGTTTTTAAAAGATATATATAGAGATAGCTTATCAAGTTCAAAAGAACTCAAAGAAGCTAATGAAGAAAATGAATCAAATGAAAGTAGGATTTATCAAGTTACACGGATATCAAAAGAAGAAAGAATTATTTAACCTTTTATGAACCAAGACTGTATTTTTTTTATATTAGTCAATAAAATATTAAAAAATTTATTATTAGAAATTTTTTTTTTTTTTTTGATTTGTAAAATTTTTGACTTCCTTTAGTTGAATCAATTGATAAGTTGATAAATTTAATAAATCTCTGGAGTAGTTGAGTAGGATTTTTTATTTTAAATTAAATTTAATAATGTATTTGATGGAAGGTTATATGATTTTTGATTACATAAAATATAAGTAAGTGGTTGTATATTTTTAGAAAGTGAGTAAGTATATGTTAGAATGAAAAAAAAAAGTCTCTCCTTTGGTGTCTTTCATCTGTAAATCTCTCTAGAGAAAGAAAGTGAGTTTAACTCATCTCACAATCTGTGAATGAGAGAAAGCAGAGAGAGTGAAAGTTTTCTTGACTCAACATTTTTCTTCTTTTTTTCTTCTTCTTCTTCTTCTTTTTCCACCAAAAAAAAAAAAAAAAAAAAAAAACCCTCTAGACAATTCTTATATAACTTTTACTCTCCAAGAAAACTCTTTTCCTTTTCACAAGAAAAAGGGAACATCAGAATCATTTTCTTTTTTTTTTTTTTTTTTTTTTTTCTTTTTCATTGATTTTAACTAGAGGGAAAATAAACAGAAACTTTCTCCACTCAATCTTGCGGAATTTGATGATTTTCTCTTCCGGTGAAAGTCATGCTACTATAAGTTACGTTACTATTTATTTTTTTTTTTAGGATTTGATGGTCAATTTTATTTACACTTTGAACAAGAATCAAATGTTTAGATTGATTAAATAAAACTTTTTTTTTATTTTACTCGAAAGTTTGATTATTTATTATTTTTTCAGGTATGGTTTCAAAATCGAAGGGCCAAGTACCGAAAACAAGAGAAACAGTTACAAAAAGCACTGGCACCTTCCGTACTCCCTCCATGTAACGGAGCAATGATGCGGAATATATATCCTTCAGCGAGTCGAGGATATCAACACTATCCTCATACTGGATCTATCAATTCCATTAATACCATGAACAGATATCCTCAGGTAACAACTTAATACACTAAAATTGGGTCCTATACACAAAATTTTTAGAATTTATTTATATTTTTTGGCAATTATGGGAAATTTTTTATACAACTATATTATAATAAAGGGTGGTTAAAGTATTTTTGTACTCTAAAAAGCATGACGTCATTTTTTTTTACACTTTATTGCCAGCAACAGCTACGGTAAAATTGAAAAAAATGGGTGTAAACAAAAAATTAATCAGTCTGTATGTATTACTGCATTATACAGTGTGTTCAAATAAGAAGACGAAATTTTGCAAGTAGAATTTTTATAACTCCCACAAATTATACTCTTGCTACACTTTTTACCCTAAGAAAAGTTAACTAAACTTTTCTTAGCAACGATTTTCAGTAACTTGAGCAGTTCATAGTGTGTTAAAAAGTGTAACATAAAACAAATTTTTGATTTTCCGAAAAATCATTTCTCAAAAATTTCGTCTTCTTATTTGAACGCACTGTATATATTTCATTAATCTGTCTGGTTGTCATCATCGTTAACTTATTTTACAAATGATTAAGTAGTAAATTTGAAAAAGTGTGGCCAACCATAACTCTTAATAAGGGCTACACACAATTTGGATTAAACATTTTAGGAATTATTTAAGGTTACTTAGCTGTTTATTTAACGTTTATTGTTTTAACTTTTAGGTTTATTTTACGTTTCGGTTATCTAAAGTCGTATTTTAGATTCCTCTATTTTCGTTGTCATTTTTTTTTGGGTTTTCTTTTCTTTTTTTTTTTTTTTTTGGTGGCGCACGTAGTGTATTGTCAATATTTGTTTGGCGCACGTTGGATGGAACCGTGAGTGACGTGATTTTAAATAAAATACAGTGCACGACGTTTATTAGAGCATCCTTTATAAGAACATTCGGGTTATAAGAGCAGAATTTTGCGTGTTTGGTTTGCTCTAATGCATTTAGCATGGGGTATTAACGCGTTATAAGAACAACGTATATAAGACCAAAACGGTTATAAGAACTGGGTAATTTTTGAAGCGGGAGTTGGATATAAGAGCAGAGAGTATCTCGACACTCTCAAAAAGTATTTGTAATCAAGCCAAGATGCCAGGAGATTTAGAATTGAAATTATCTACAATTGAAAATGCAATATTAGAGCGTAGAATTGCTAATAGAGTTTAGTCCAAAACGACTAATTATTTTGATAAATAATTAGTCAAGGAAAAGAATCGTTGGACGAACTGAGTGGATAGTAAAAAATAAATTTTGGAAAAAAAAATTTTTTTTTTGCCATATACTTTTTATAAGACCATCCTGCTCTTATAAGCGTTGTAAGAACAAACGGTTATAAGAGCTCCATTTCCAGGCGACGGAGGGAAGCTCTTATAACCGTCGTGCACTGTATTTAGATTTTATAGAAATAAAAATCGAACAAATTTTTGATATAAAAATAATAATATACTTTTTTTCTTTCAAAAGATGTCAACTGGTTCCTACTCGTCGATGGCTCAGCCTTTCTCAATGCCACACTCCGCATCCAACATGTCCGCAGTCTCAGCTGGAATCCGTCAGGATGCAATGGGTAAGGGATTTCAGACGTAATCTCAAAAGATTTTCTAATATGCAGGAGTGAAAGTGAAAGTTAGGGAATTCCACTCATGCATATCTGAGGATCTAATTAATTCAACCAATTAGAAATCAGTAGTAATAAAATGGTGAAGCTTGGTTTGCATGTAGGGATGAATCCGGAGGAAGAATGGTACAACAAGAGTCTCTCTGCTCTCCGTATGAATACTTCACATCATCACCATCATCCAAACTTAACAACCCCGATGTTACAATACCAGACATGAATAGCTACTCCGCTGCAGCGCTAGCACTTGCTGTTGCAGCTTCATCATCTTCCTCAGCTAATTCCTTCTCTTGTGCTGGAAGTGGGACACTTTCTGGTGGCTCATCCTCATCAACTAATTCTGATATTCTTTCAAGTCATCTCAACGGTGCGAACAGTGCAAGTACTACACCACATTCTCATCACCATGGATCAACGAACTATCCCTACTACCCTGAATATTGTTTCAACAAAGAGGATACCAACAGTTCAAATACTAGACCCAACAGCAGCAGTAGCGCTAACTGAACAATTTTTTTCTAAAAAAATATTAACCCTAGATTTATATATTATGTAAATATAGGAAATCATAAATTAAGATCCGTCTTAAATTAAATGTAACTAAAAGCTATTAAAAGCCAACTATTTAAATAAAATTTAGGTAATTCTATAATTTTAGCTAATTAGTAGTTATAATAATGATAAATTTAGAAAAGCAGAGCTCAATAATATGGATTTTTTAAAATAAGCTGAGAAAATTTGTGTTATAAGGTTAAACCTGATGATGAGAAATCCTCTGTTGTTCTAATATTCAAAATTTTATATAAAAAAAAATTTCATATGTGTTTCATTTGTGTTGTAAGTGGTGAAATTCAAAGTCAGAGGAGTTAATTGGTAAAAATATTTAGTTGTACTATGTAAATTAAGGATTTCTAAAAAAAAAAAAAAAATTTCTAAATTTTATTTTTATTTTTATGAGTTATTTGCCATTAAATATTATATTAAAAAAAATTTATTCCAGTAGAAGGAAAGTTTGAAAACCCACAAAAAAGTACTATATTATTATAATCACTCTGTATATGTTATTTTAGCACAACCTATATGTCAAAATCCAGGTAAAATTATTTTAAAGAAAGTATGTCAAACTAGTCAGGATTGTTCAGAAATTAGTAATTTATTATTTTATTTTTAATTAAATCATGATAGTTTTCAATTGATTTAATATTAAAAATTATGAAATTAAATTACTAACCACTTTCTCTTGGACTTGGGGATGATTACTTATTGTTAGTTTATTTTGAAATTAAAATTAAAATTATTCAAGTGAAAATAATATGTGCTTTGTTTTAAATTCAATTGTTTTATGTGAGTTTCTCTCATTATTGTCATTTACTAACAAAAATTTTAATAATTACTAAGCTGGGGCAGTTTTACTTGTCAAAAAATGATAATTTATAAATTGTTGTGGCGTGTAAAGCTTGAGATCAGAGCATATGCGTAACTTGGTGACAACAATTACTATAACAATTAGTCAGTATTATTCCTCTCATTGTGGTGTTACAAATATAATTATATTTTCTCTTATGTAGTTTCCCCAATTATGTCTGTGGATTGTAAATTATGATAATGATAATCTATTTTTATTTCTTTATACTAACTATAAGTTAACAAATCAATTTAATTGTATTTTAAATTAATTTGAGACTAGAAAAAATTAAATTCCACTCCTATACGTAATTTCAATGAAAAAAAAAATTTTTTTTTTATCTAAAATTTTAACCCTCTTTCAACTGGATCTCAAATTTATAATAATTAAATCATAATTGCATAATAACCTCTTATTTTCTTGTGCCAAACAAGATGTCATTTTTATGTAAGAAATGAATGAATGAATTTACGCATCTATTCAGTTGGAAATTGGTCAAAAATTTAAAAAAAAAAAAAAAACTCACTGGGTCAAAGATCAGTGTCACATGATGAGGGCAATAAGGATGAATATTTCTTAAAGAATCCTAAGGAGTAGACAATTGGGTCATAGAGGTGAATAAGGTATTGAAAACAGGTTGTGAATCAGCAGGAAACTAAGAGAGAAAAAAAAATTTTTTTTTACCTCATCACGAATATGAAATGTAAGGTAATAAGGTATTTATTGAAGAGAAAAGTTATAATTTTTTTTTGAAAAATATGCACATGAAATAATTGAGTAACTGATAATTCATAATTTTCATTTTTATTAAATTTCAAAACCACAAAATTTAAGGTGTGGTTAACAAAAACTCTCTACTTTATTTTTTTGGCATTAGAGGAGGTGGAGTCCATTCAAACGTGCGATCTTAACAAGAAGCTAGGTAATTTTTAATTAATTTCTTCACCTCATTATAGCTAAGTACTGAAGAAAGTTTTTGTTGAATTTTGACCAAAATTTCTACTCAAGAAATAATTTAATAACAAAAAAAAATGCTACAAACAGATTTAACACAAAAAAAAATGGTCATTTACAAACACTTTTTTATAATAAGTAATCTATTTAACTAACTGCATTTGACGGTGTGCACTAGTAACAATTAGATACAAAAATCATCCATAACAACACATATTTTGACAACTTACAGTATGTAACCAATATTTTAGAAGTTACTTACAACAATGAACCCATACTATTTTAGGAAAAAAAAATCTTTTTTTTTTACAAAGAAAAGTCAAAGTCTGGAGAGGTGAAGATTAACCCTTTACAATTGTTACAATGAATTCTTGTAAATTAATTCAGTTCTGCCACCGATTTACAACTTAATTACTTTTTTTTTTGAAAATCACACTGACCACGATTATTATTATTTTTTTTTTGCTGTGTAGAGAATCAGTTTTTTTAGGGTTAAAAGATTCTGTTGGCGTTGTCTACTTATGATATTATTGTCATTCCCCCTCTCCTTGCATAATTTACTGATGAGTGAAGACAAATTGAACGATTGATTGTTTTTTTTTTAAATTTAAGTTGACTTCAATTCATATATATACGGTAAGTGATTCACAGATGAGGGATTTCTGCACATGCGTATTTTGTCGCACAGTCACCACCGTTGCCTTTGTGTGAGAGAGCTCCTTCAAGACCATAGAGTACATTTTCATATTTTGGATTATAAGAGACATAACTGAAAAGATAATTAGAAATTACTAATTAAAACAAACTTAACATTGTTGATACGAAATGAACTCAAACACGCAGAGTATAGTTTATGGGTCACTAGATTTAAAAGTCATTATTGTCTAGGAGTATTATCAGGTCAATTTTTGGGGAAAGTTAGTGTTAACAAATAGTAAAGAGAGAAGAAAAAAAAATTTTTTTTTTTTTAAGAATGAATCGATTATTACCACACTTGTAAAATAATTTATCAAATCCTTACTACGGAAGCTTTTTTTCTGACCATTAAAAATAAATTTGTATTGGTTTCGATTTTTAAACGAATCATTTTATTCCCATTTTCATTTTATGCTCGTACTTTCCATTTCAACCTCTGTAACAACCACCAGCGCATGCGCTTGGACTAAATAGTAAAAACTTCAGGCACGGTTAACAATTAAAGGTCTTCAATTATTATTCGTTCAGTATCGAATAGGTTAATGTTAAAAATTACAAAAATCAACATTTTCCATTAACTACTAATGTTACTAATGTTACTAACACTATATTTAGTTTACTTTATGTAATTCATATCGACAAGATGTATCTTAAAGTATTTTTTTTCGATTTTTGTATAAATTGAACCGAAAATAAAAAAATTTTTTTTTTGCTTTCGGTGTCTTTTTCTTTTGCCTCAATTGTTAAATTTATGGAATCAATCCATATTATACTATTTCATTCTTCGTGTGAAGCGGAATCATAGAATTTGGTTCCCAAAAGTGGATGAGCCGGCTTTTCGAGAGAGGATTTAGTATAAAATGGGTTGATTGTGAAACAGGAAGGTTTTGATGACCTTTACATATAACGGGTCATGATGACGCTATGTTAGTGCCAGATGAAATTATCCTCAGGAAAAATTTTCATTTATGTAATAATATGTAATATATTCATTTAAGAATTGAGATCATTAGATCATTGGCAAAAGTTGGTGAAATTTTTTTTTTGCCAGTCTTGTCAACAACAGGTTCAATTACAGTGACTTAGTGCTAGTCATACTCATACTACATAATACGCTGCTATGTAGTTATATGATTTTATATAAGACATAGTAAATCACCTACTTTCAAAATAAAAACACCTTCTCTTACCTCATTTTATCCTATTATTAAATAAAAAGGAAAATTCGTAACATCGACATGAAAATAATAAATAATTGGAGTAAACGGAAGTTGATATTACAAAAAAAAAATAAAAAAATAATAATAATATAAAAGTCACTTGAATGTATTGTTTTGTTTCCGTTCCATCGTATGTTTACTTTACTTATGATTACAACCATAATATCTTATACGAATAGTGTCTTATTTAACTCCAAAGGACTTTTTTGTAACTAGTCCGGATATAATCAATCCGCTTATGAGAACTAGGGAACCCGATTCACTATTTTTTTTTTAATTAAATAATATAGAAAGTAAGGCACTTACTTTTGTGCAAATTTCACTCCTTTTAGCATCATTTTTGATACTTTGAGGTAACTCTTTGCAGATGCTGGATTTTCACAAGCTACTCTATGGAAACAAGTATAGTCATCTGTACTTGAACCAAGGAGATATGTGAGCATGAGCAGAATCTCTCCTTCCGTTAGAATAGGATTTGATAATTTCCCATCAAGAACTCGAGCATATCCATGTCCATGTCCATGCCCTTTGTAACCACTTTTGAAACTAACTCCACCAAAATAGAAGAGTCCAATACCAAAAATGACAGCTTTGAGGACGATAAGAATAAGAAGATTTGTTAGATTAAGTGTGAGTACTTCAGAAGCAGAGTGTGACCTGGCAAGGGCCTTTGTAATTTCAATAATAGCTTTCGATGTTGATTTTTCAGATTTAGGAAGACGAGATTTTGCAATAAGAAGGGATTTTTGTTCAGAAGTTAATGCAGGACTCCTCCTTCTTGTTACCTTTGTTGAACCAGCGAGGACAAAAGCTATGAGACAAAATGTAACCGCTAGATAAAGGCTAAATCTAAATTTTCCATTCATTTTGAATTTCTATCTGAAAAAATTAATATTATAAAACTGTATTAAAACCGCGGAATTAAAAAAAAAAAATTTTTTTTTGCTTTTGTATAATTTCTTACCTGTTGAGGTAAGGACCGGGTTCTAATTGGATGATGATGGTTCCAGTATTGTTCTACTGTTAAACACCATGTAGACAAAAACAACCACGACACAGACAGTTTATGCAAACTAAATACTCCAACCCGTAATAACAAACAAATAATTCCGAGTATTAAAAAAAAATTTTTTTTTTTTCAGCGTGCCAAATACCGCATCAAAGTAGGAAAAAGACCGGTTTTGAACAAGGAACTGCAGAATGAGTAAACTGGTAAGGTATCTTTCGTACTATGACCACTTCACCTGGTTTCTTGACTCTGTGCTCTCTTGACCAATGTTACCTTGACAGTGGACTTGGAAAAGGAAGTGCCTATCACATTAAATACGACCAAATCATAAGGTTTTCAATTTGAGTTTGTAAGAAATTGCTTCCCTTAAGTATTTTCAATTTTTTTTTTATTCATTATACTCTCTAGGAAACCTTTCGAAATTGAAGCGGGTGATAATATTTTAATAAGAAAATTTTCACATAAAAATTCCACCCACTGAAACGCTTAGACTAAAAGAGAGTCTACAGAAGTCAGAAAACTGTGTCAGTAAATTAGCATTTACTCAAATTATACTTGGAGTAGGATTTATGAGGTGAGTCTAGCGAACCTTAGGATACATGGAATAAAGAGAAAATGGATACTTCAAAATGTCACTTATTTTCTTTCCTTTACAGATCTCAATACATAATTGTCTAACTAAAAGAGAGATTTTTTAATTTTACGTTATTTTTTTTTTTTGAAATTTAGACGCAGGCGCAAGTGTTATATGAACAATTAGGACGCATAATTGAAAACACAATGAACGTTATCTAATAATTTTGGTTACTCCTAAACAATTGTCATCATGGACACACCTTGTTAGACTCAACTCTCACTTCTTCAGGTTAAGTCCAATTACAAACATTAATTCTAATTACATGAACAATTAACCATTATACAATTGAAAAAAAAATGAAATGTCATCTCATGTGTCACACTTGACAAAGTCTACTGAACATAATTCCTAATTATCTATAAGTTTTTTTAAATAACTTTTTCCACTTTAATGTAATGTTTATATAAATACGTATTATTATATAATATTTTTGCAGAATCACTTTAATCAGCACTTTCAGTTGTAACAAATCAAAAATTGAGTTTGTCGCTCTTAAATCTTACATACTATCATCAGCAGTCGTAGAGCATAAAAATAAAATCAGAAAATTCGTTGTTAGAGTGAGATGTAAATCAATGTTAAATTACAGTTTGAGAAATCAATTAATATTTGGTATTTAATAAACTATTAAAAATTAAAACTAAAATTAAACCTTAATTATTTCACTATGAAAAAAAAAAGAAATTATTGACAAAATTACCCATTGTGAATAGGAACTGAACCTGAATGTTGACGTAGGTGTGATTATTGAGTGGCGGTGACATGAAAGGCATAGGTGTCAGTCAGTTGGCGAAAAGTGCAATTCCAACCACATTAGTTTCAGTCATAAAAAAACCCACATGGCGTCCATAAATTTCATATGAACGCTTGAAAGCAATTTCTAACAAAACTTATTCTTTTAAAATAAAATTTTCCACACCTATATTAATTGAAGTACGGATATTCTATTGTTATTTAGCACTAGCTTAAATTCTTAAATTTTTAGCTTATTTGACAAGATCCTGAACATAATCAAACACGCGGCCGAAAGAGCTCATCTGTGAAATTAACAATAATTGTGTTGTTTATGTACTCATCCGGCTACAAATTCGGCTATCCGTGGTGAAATTACTAAAAAAATATATGCAATATTAGTTATTAAAAAAAAAGTCATAATTATATTATTATTATTTTCGATTCGCTTTCATTTATTTTCTACATTAGCGGCTTACTTTATGTATTTAAGTACTTTTACTAATAACACCGTTGTCCGATCAGATATTAATAATATCAATCAAATATTTTCAAAAAGAAAGTTGGCAATACTTCTATTTTTTATTTTTAGCAGAGAGTATTAGTATTATATAAATTAGAGACACAGTAAAATCTTGTTATAATATGATTTGTGATATAATAATAACAAATTGGATTCTGTTTTTTTTTTTTTTTTGAAATCTTTTTTTGAAACAAGTATATAATAAATAATTCGCTTGTTATTCATATCGGTTATGTTTATGTTTATGTTGTTTATGTAGTAACCACTATAAAACCCAATTTTCGTGACTCCATAAATTTTTATAACGACCTTTTACCGTATATCCAGACAGACGGACACAACAATATTATAAATTATAATTCTCTCCAGCTCCAGTGTGAGCGCTTAATGATGAATTTACAATAATTATTATTTTGCATTAGTATATATACTACCCAAAATCATCGGAAATGACCTTTCAACTTACATAATGGTAATGAATTCTAAAGATTTTAGGCAAAAATGGGATAGTGAGGTAAAAAGTCGTCATAACCATTCATAAAGTTGTACTTGACCAGAGGGGGTAAGGTTTGGAAGAAAAAAAAATAATCAAGTTGACTCTAGGCCAATGAACCAGAAATGAGTTAATAAGTTTACCAATGTAGAATTTGTAATTAATTTTAATTTATAATCTTGATGTTACCTATCATTCTAATCAATGTTATGTAAGTAAAGTGGAGAGACAAGAAGTCATCTTCACAGATTTTCAGATTAGTTTTTGATTTCTTATCAACAAATATTAAACGGGAATGCCAATAGCATTCGCTTTCATTATGTAAATAATCTTTAAACAAAATTTTTTTATAAACAACAATGAAAAAAGGGGTATTCCCTTAGCTTTCTTAAATGCATTGGTACTCTGCGACTCATTAAGATCAATAATTTCTCTAAGAGTTTAGACAATTCGTAAAAAAATAATTAAAAGCTAATTGTTTCATTCAGATTTGTTTTGTAGCGTCGTCCGATTCAGTATGTTACTGTCAGTATGATACCTTAACACTCAATAAAAGCAAAATTAAAAGAAAATACTTTGAATTATTACTTGTAATACTTGTAACATCTATCATTTCTGAGAGCTATAGATTTGGTTGGGACTGTACTTTATATTTCATTGTTAGATACAAATTAAAAAAAAATTTTTTTTTGTTAGTTACCTTAAATCGTAAATTTAAGTTCAGAAAATATAAACCTAATATTGAGAATTGAGTCGATTACATTTCATTATGCTAAGCTTTCGACCAATGATTGATTAGATTAACAATAATTTCGAATCTGTAAAAATTACATTTAAAAAAACAACTTATGATTTTTATTTCTCTATAAAAATATAATTGTTTACATATTATTAGTTATTCAAAAACTTATAAGAATAAATTGAATTTATACTTTATTTAAAAAAAAAGGAGAAAATGTTTTTCTATCAGCAAACCTTGCTCATTTCTACATAATAATTATTATTCCATTGTTTCTTTTTCGTTAAGAATATTTGTAATAATTATATTAACCCTGTTGGTCCTCTTCAGTTTCTTATTAGTACCTGTATTTATTAAAAGTAGAATAATTAAAAATTAAGAAAGTATATAGTCGTTATTTAACAAATAATTGGAATAACTTACCCAAAATTTGATCATTGTTATCAAATATCACTAACTTTTCTATTTGATTTGGACAAATTCGTATCCAAATTTTCAAAATGAGTGGAATAAATAATCGACTTTCCATTCGTTTTGATTTTTTCTTGAAGACATAGGTGAAGATAAGGCTGAAGAGGAGTCCAAAGAATACAGTCATGACACAACCAATAGCTGGATACCAGAGGTCAGATATGGAGAAGAAAGTTATCCAACCTCCATATTCTTTATTTTTCCAATCTATCGGTGAAATGTACTCAGTCACAGTTTCCAAGTATATGGACACGGGTGTTGAAGTTTCTGGTATAAGAGGTGAATTTTTAGGTTGGCAACCAGAGATGTCCAACGCAAGAAATTGTTTAGGGATATAAGCCGCATTATATCTTGAACCAAAACCTAACAACGCCATAAATACAAATGTTGTCAGCATCCCACAAGTGGCACCCTAATTTAAATTAGATAACAAAGGTAATTTGTCATGGAATTAATCAAGGCCAGTTTTTTAAAATATTTGGCGATTAAACATAGTGTAATTAAAGCTATTACCCAACTATTCGCCCATGGAAAGAACATTCCTAAATTAAAAATATAAATAATATAATTAGTAATAAAAGTTAGTGTAATTTGTCCTCAAATCAATTGTCAATTTAATAATTTCTGATTGGACCTACCTGATATAAATATCCCAAAGGTTGGTCCACCAAGTATTCCAAGAATAGTTATTGCAACCTATATAATATTTCAACACCAATCTAACTGGAAATAACTCAATAATTTGTTGATTGATCAGAGTATTTAAATCAGACGCTCACCGAAAAAATGCTTCCCATACGTTCAGCAACAAAAACAAAACCAAATCCCATTAAACCGGTGACAACGGAAATCGTCTTGGAAATAATAGCTAGTTTTGATTCTGATAGGTTACATTGAATTTTTTTAACATAGTCTTCAACAATGTTCGCTGCCAGAGAATTTACCACACTTGACACTGTACTGTAAATAAAAGGAAATTATAGTATCCAGTATTTTATAAAAAACAATACTTGACTGATACAGTGGTATACAACGGTAAATTGCACACACCTTAATCCAGCACATGTTATACCCGCAACAAAGAGACCTAAAATGTAAAAAAAAAAAATTTTTTTAATGGAAATTTGCTTCAAATTTGTGTTTTCAAATTTACTACTACTAATTACCTGGGAGTCCAGGCTGATTGGACAATGTATCCATCACAAATTTTGGTAGAAGCTGATCAATGGCCATTATATCCTATACAAATTCACACTGAACTTTCAGTTTTTATGAATTTTTTTATCGATAATAATATTTTGAAATTTGATTTGTACGCCATTTTTCAAAGGGTCACATTTGTGGTATGTCGCGTATATAACCAAGCCAGCAAGATGGCAGAGTCCCATTATAATACATAGTCCGATGAAATTAATTAGTAAAGCGCTGCAAAGCATAATATCAATAATTAAGTTATACAATTTGAAAAGTTTAACATAAAGATTTTGGACTTACATTTTAACAGCTTTCATTGAAGGAAGTGAGATATATCGTTGAACTTGAGCTTGATTAACATACATTGGGAGCCATGTGAAATATCCACCAATGATAGCTGTCCAGAAAGTATGCCTAACTCGAGGGTCAGGGTCAAAACTTAAAAAATAAATCAACAATTGAATAATCACTTTTTAATTACTCTGTCATTTAATTTCTCTCCTTTCACTCCATATAAGATTCCAATTTACTTGAAAAAGTTGATTCGACCAGAAGCTTTGGCTCGTTCCCACACAACAGAAAAACCGCCAACATTTGAAAAACCCAAAATGACAACTACAGTCATGGATACAAACATAACGACGGCTTGCAGACTATCCGTCCAAAGTACCTTATTTCAAATCAACATCGTTAAAATCATTCTAAATTTACAAAACTGAGAATTTTAATTAAAAAAATTCACACAAAAAGAATGAACCGACCTACCGCTTTAATTCCACCAATTGAAGAATAAAATATACAAACTATGAACATAATTGCTACAAGCACATGATGACTTAGTCCAGTGACTAGAACCAAAATATTATTATTGAGTTAGCATCGAGTAAGAAGTAATTAAATATCCGTAAATTTTTTTTTATACCATGACTTAATGCTAATGCAGGGCCATAGACTACAAGTGCCATGTAAAAGATCTAAAATAAACTTCATGTTAAGTGGTATTGTCCGATTTATCATTGATGCCATTGTTTACAAAAACATTGGTACTTACCGCGTATAAAGTGTGAACAAATGACAGGAAGTACCTGGACACGGAGCTAAATCGCAATTCCAAGTACTGAAAAAAAAACTTAATCTTATGTACACAGTTTTAAGTTTCACAAAATAAATGTTTAATAAATGCACTTTGTGAAAAACAATTCATGAATGTGAATTAGAATTGTCCACTCATAATAGTTGTTACCTCAAATACAGACGTAATTTGTAGATTAAAATAGATTGGAACATAAATATAGATGAGACTCAATGTAAGTGGGATATAGCATACTAAAAGCATCATAAGCTGTTGAAACAAAACATAACATCTGGTTGAAATTCATTCTAAATAATTTAAAAAACTAAAATTTTGAAAATATTGAAACAAACTTGAGTTCCAAATAAGTAAATCTCGACTGGATGCCCGAGGAGTGTAATTGAGGATACAAAACTGCAAAATCAAATTTAACAAATTAAATACCATAAATACTATTATTGGCATTGATTCTTAAATATCTTGTGATTTAGAAACAGCATTGAATATAATATATCATATGATTTACATAATATACTCGTGTGAGTTAATAAGAATATACTTGGTTTATCCCGATATCCCAATTACTTTAGATTTTCCAGCTAGTACTAGCCCCAAATATTTCTATGGGATATTTTACTTTGAAAATATCATCATTGAATTCAAGTGTTACAAAACTGAGAGTCTAAATAATAAAGCCTATGATTTATGTATACTCGTGCCAGTTAAGAATATACTTGGTTTGTTCCAATAGACTTAAGATTTATAAAAAAAATTTAAATTTAGAAATAAATTTTATAGGATTTTTCTACATTGGAAATATTATACTGAAACCAAAAACCTGATCAACACCACTGCTTTTCCAAACTCATGATATTGCCTATTACCAATATTGTCTAAGACGATTAATCAAACAACAAAAATGGTGAAAATGAACTTTGAGTTTTTTAAATAGTAAATACTAAATAACTAAACTTTGAGTGAGTTAGTTATTACTATATAACAATTATTACCATCTACTTTTTACTACTTTCACTACTTAAATTTTAATTTCATGATCCAATCATAACTTGTAAACTATATCCTGATTATCAGGAGTGTCTAAGTATATTACCATTTTCTGTTCTAAATGATTCTTAAGACACTTAAATAAATTACATTGAAATTGAAATTGAAATTCAGATCTTATAAAACTGAGTTTTATATGGTTATTATTACATAAGTATACATAGTATACTCATGCAGGTGAAGAATATATTTGGTGTATATTCAAGCCATCTGATTTGAATACTGAAATATAATTATTCTATTCTTAGTCGGTTGAGTTTGAAATTTTGAATTTTCTTAAGTACCTTCTTATTCAATGAGACGAAATATTATAAATTAAATATTCTTATGACTTTTTACCTGCAAAGTAATGAAAAGGCAACAGGTACTGGATGCATTCGCTTATTTCCAAGTAAGTACTCAGCATTCGTTGAATTTTTAGTACCAAAACAACCAAAAAATATTCCGATTCCTACGGAACACGCCAATACAGATCCAAAAACAATATATTCTGGCCATTCGAAAAGTCCTTTACTTTCTCCAGTTGAATATATTAATGATGCCATGATCCACTAAATTTACCAATATTAATATTATTGCCAAAAAACATTAAATTTCCCAAATTTGTTCGTCACCGCGTAGACTTTGCTGCAACTAAAAGCGGTGATTGAGAACTAATGAGTCGAAGGCTAAAAAAGTTTAACAATTATAAGGAAGTTGAGATAGAATTAACACTTCTGTTGGAGTGAAATTTAATTAATTTGTTTCCAATTGATTCCAGGTTTCAATCATTTTGTTAAATTCCTTATCTATTGAACATTGAACTTTATTACTTTATTTCCGAGTTCATCGAATATTAACTAACCGCAAGCAATGTGATTGGCCGAAATTAGTGTCAATAATCTATTTAAGATCAAGTGTCATTTCGGGGTAATATATAATTGGCAGAGAACACTGTTAAATAATTTATCGAAATCTATTGAATGAATGAAATTTATCGCACTGCAATACCGCATGAACACAGTAACCAATATGGTCTAATAGAAAATAAATTTGTTAATAAAAATCCAACACAAAATACAAATTGTTGATTGTAATTTAGGATTAAATTTAAAAAGTTACACTAGCACACCTCAGTAATTAAAATATCAAACAGATTATCAAAAATTATTTGGTATAATTTATAATCTACACGAGATATGACTATATTATGACGCGGATTAAATGGTTATTGATACTTATAGTAAAACAATAATNTATAATCTACACGAGATATGACTATATTATGACGCGGATTAAATGGTTATTGATACTTATAGTAAAACAATAATATTTTTCAATTGGTTATTTTATCATACCCTGTGTCATATTTTAGAAACTTTATGGTATTTTTGATAGTTGTTAAGTGAAAATGAATGAAGTTAAAAATCAATTAGCTTATTACGTAAATGTGATGTTAGAAAGACACTGATTAAGTCTAAAAATAGGACTTGAGGTAGATTCAGTAACGGAAACGACAAGAACAATTATTTTCTTACTAAAAGTAAAAGATTCAGGAACAGTGGTCAGGAACAGGTCAAGAACAATGATTGATTAGTAAGTAGATTACAGGAACAAAGGTTTAACAGAAAGAAGAGTTAGCAGGAACAGTTGATTATCTAAGGATCAGGAACATATGAATCGATTCAAGAATTAACCAGACAATAGACCAGGAACAGGCACTAGAGTGGTAATAAAATTGAAGAACAATTAGAACTCTTAAAAGAATAATTACAATTGTATACGTAATAATGAGTGTAATTAAAATCAAAAGAAAATGAGCCATTTTGAGATCCGTAAAGAATATTTATAAAGGAATAAAAAAGTTTCAATAAGTAATAAATTGCTTCGTTGGTAACAGGAACTGAACAATCATACTGCNGGATCAGGAACATATGAATCGATTCAAGAATTAACCAGACAATAGACCAGGAACAGGCACTAGAGTGGTAATAGAATTGAAGAACAATTAGAACTATTAAAAGAATAATTACAATTGTATACGTAATAATGAGTGTAATTAAAATCAAAAGAAAATGAGCCATTTTGAGATCCGTAAAGAATAGTTATAAAGGAATAAAAAAGTTTCAATAAGTAATAAATTGCTTCGTTGGTAACAGGAACTGAACAATCATACTGCNTTATAAAGGAATAAAAAAGTTTCAATAAGTAATAAATTGCTTCGTTGGTAACAGGAACTGAACAATCATACTGCATAATCTGGTTAAGGTTAAGGTTAAGCTACAAATACAAATTTTTATTAAAATTAAAAATGTTACACAGATCAATCAAGAGTTATCAAGAGTAGAAATATACACCGGGTTCATTATGAAAATTTTTAATGTAAAAAATATTTATGACGCTGTTGATTTTGTATTCATTGTAATACTGTAGTCTTCACTGCAGTAAAATACTGCACAGTGATTGGCTCTGGCTGCTGTCATGGCTTCTCGGATCCATGGATTCGTTTCAACATCACTTGCGAATCTGTAAAAAAGATAAAATTTTGACTGAAATTTTTTAAATTATTAAACCAACNGTTTCAACATCACTTGCGAATCTGTAAAAAAGATAAAATTTTGACTGAAATTTTTTAAATTATTAAACCAACATTAATGGTTAGGTGCACCATGGTCGATTAGTCTTAACCGGTGGTTAGAGAAAATTTAATCATTGATTATATTTTAANAATTTTTTAAATTATTAAACCAACATTAATGGTTAGGTGCACCATGGTCGATTAGTCTTAACCGGTGGTTAGAGAAAATTTAATCATTGATTATATCGGACAAAATCGAAAAATTAACTTTAAAAACAGATTAATTACCGGAGGGATACTTGACACTTGTAATCAATAAGCCGCTAGACCGAGCGGCTTATCGAGTTAATTAAGTTGAAGTTGGAATTAGTTGGCCTAATAACCGACGATTAATTGATTAATTGGTGCACCTAACCATAAGTTTTTTTGTAACTCACGCAGCATAAAGAAATAAAAAGGTTTCTGCATTTGGAAGTCCCTGTATTTCTATTAAAGTCTCACAAAATTGCTTCTGAAGGCACTCGGAATTTTTTATAATTTCAGTGGGTGTCAGAGATTTCTGTAAATCTGATCGGATTTCTTCCGGTATAATGGCACCGTTGAATGACATCGTAGTAAACATTGAGGAATCAGGACTATGTTCTGTAGTATTATTGATGCAACTCAGATATTCAGCAATTCTAATACCTTCCCTACCTTTGATCGACTTGAGCGAAGTTTTACATAATTCAAATGGAGCCATAAGATCAAAGTTTGGATCTGAAAGAATTTCTCTCTTCCTTCTGCCTGAAGCCAATGGAAGTAAAAAATGTGGACTACGAATCCCAGAAGCAACTGCAGCTAATGGTGTAGCAACTGTTGGAAGGAGCGTAAGTGCACCAAGAAGTAGTGCTCCCTTGTAAAACAACGAACGATAATTTCTTCTAGCTCTATCTGCACTTCGTCCTTCATGTCTCAAACGTCCTTGTAGATCAGAAACAGCTCCACGAAGTCTTTGTTCACGAAGAATATCACTTACAGCGTCCACAGCGTCTCCTGTGAGTAAAGGTCCGTTTCGAGTTCCTCCATTCAACAATCCCAGTTCAGTATTTTGAAAACTTGCATAGCGTTGTTGCTGTTGTTGTTGATGAGCAAGCAATGTGATAAGTTGATTCTGATTTAATCCAGTATTTCCTAATCCAGTATTTCTTAATCCAGTAGTGCGGAGTGGTAGTTGGAACGGCGTGTTGAATAGATTTTGATGATTATTCCTAAGCCGTGTGCCTCCCAAGGACGAAAATTGAAAATTACCAAGTTCAGGATTAAGATTTAAAATATTTCCACCTCCACGTGGTACGGCACTGCTAATCGACAAAGTGTCATCATCATATTGACCTTCGGTTCCAAAACCTCTCGAGGCACTGAGAAGAAGTTCAATTTGATCATCTGTAAAAAGTGACCCAGAAGGTAGACCACCTCTTGCTGGAGAATCTTGGGTGTTTCCTAATGGAAGACCATAACCACCACTGGGTCTTTGTGGTCTTTGAGGAGCCTGTGGTCGGATGTCTCCTGTTGAGTCAGATTCTACAGCGGAGGAGGAAGATACAGTGATTTGTGGTACGGTTACCAATTGTGTTTGAACCGTTTGAATCGGAATTGTTTGATATGAAATGCTTGTCGTAGACGTAGCAGATGGTGGTGGGGCTGGGATTTGTTCAGGAATTCTGGGCGGTCCATATGAAGGAGGTGGTGGCGGAAGTGTTGGATTCTGATTTGGTCGGGAAGGTGGGCCATAAGATGGTGCCGGAGCTGACGGTGGCCCATACATATCCAATGGCTGACGATCATTGTAGTAATAAGATTTAGAATCTTCTGATGGAGCCCTATAAGATGTTGCAGGTTCATTCGAGTATGTGTCATAATTTTGACGTAATAAACCTACCCTGCTCGAGATATAACCTTCCTTTTTTGGAATATCTTGCAAAGTATCGTAGTCATAATCACCCTCTGATGGAGTAAAAGTACTAGTTATTGGAGTTTGAGTTGTAGGGACAATTGGTATTGGAGCTGATGTAGTAAAATCAATATTTTGATTCCCAGTATCTGGACCATATCCTCGATCATTCGTAGAAGGTCCAAAAAGTATTGGTATAGGTGTACGACCCTCACCACCTACTTTTTGACGACTTCCATACCCTCGCCTCTGCTGACGACCTCTGGAATGATGATAATGATTTCGAACTTCTTGACGTGTTGGATAGAAATGATTGTGTATTTCTTTAGGTTCTGACTCTGATTTTTTCAAATTACCTACCGGTATCCCATGAACAATGACAGTAGACCCTGGTTTTCTAACATCAGCAATAATATTACTATTTTGAACCGGATAAGTTCGAACAGGAGTAGGATTGACTGGTGTTCCATAAAGTGTCGACACAGGATTGACTCTGAGAGTATTTCCATGAACAATTGGTATCAGTGGTTGTACCTGCGGTGAGTTTTCAGTGACAATATGTTTAACAATTGAAGGAAGTTGATTAGTATGAAAATTTTGTAAATTAAACTCAGTATTTGGAGCCTGACGTTGAAGTTCAATTTGAAAACGTAGGTGTCCGTTGGGAGATTGAAGCAACTCTGTATCTGTTGCAAAAATACCACGTTTCTGTGTTTTGGATTCAAATATGTGTTCTTTTGTTTTCATAGCACCTTGATTCGGAAGTGAATCAAAGAGTGAATTCGTCTTAGATAAAGCTTTTACCACACCTTTAATTTTCTCTAGAGAAAGTGAAGAAATTTGATCTAAAGAAGGAGCTTCATCACTTACTTCAACTTCAGTACCTTCTGGATCAGCACTGTAAGCTCCATTAAGCGGCAAATCATCAAATAAGGATTTTTCTTCTCTTATCGTTTCACTACTACTCAGAATTGAATCCGTTAATATGAGAAATATAACAAAAACTGTCAATTTCAGTCCCATAATGTCTAATTGACAATGTAGTTTCTATGACTTCTCGTTGAATTTAAGAAGGAAACTGACAGAATTTGAAAAAAAATCTGTTGGTTTACTAACTCAGAAACATGAATCTGTCAAGAATGGTAGATTTATGTGCCTGATGCCTTTAAGGAACCTGTCCTGTTTGATAAGGACCCAGTAGTGTCCTTTTCTATCAATTGATTGCCAAAAATCACATTAGTATCTAAATTGACAAGGTTTCCATTAATCAATGTAATATGGCGACATATTCTATGCATTTATCGATGTTCTAAGTGAAAAGAGATCCGGGTTTTGGTCCTGGGTCTAACTCCAGAGTCCTTCATCGATAAAGTAATTATTAAATACGCGCACTATATAAAATTTGTATTAGAATCTTAACAAAATCTCTCCAGATGACTGCTTTTTTTTTTTGAAAATTTTAAGAAGATGAACTATTGGTAACATATTTTTAATCTAAGTACCTGAAAAGCAATGTAATGGCATCAGAATTTTTTGCATTTTTGTTATCGCAAAAAAAACCATTAGTAAAATTGAGTCTTCATGTTCAGAAACAAAAAAATATTGCAACACTTCTTGGAGTAACGCTTAAAATGACAACTTTCAGTTTCATTATCTTATCTAAATAGAATACAAAATTTTGATTTTCACTATGAATTATGACTCATTAACACCTTTTGCTTATTATTTCTCATTTCAATTAACTATTATTTATTATTGACTTTTCATTACTTGTCTTAGAACATATTCTTGGCTCATTTTGACTAATAATTTCTAGTAATTAAGATTTATAATGAATGTTGCAAAAGAAAAGTTACTTTCTATCACATTACTTAAGATTGACTTATTTGATAAAAAATGAAAATTAAGTCTACTTATAATAACAACTAATCTATCGTTATTCGTTAACAGACTAAATAATTGGCAATGCTTGGAAACTGGTCGTTCTGTAAGTTTTGATAGATCATTGGCTAACCTTCCTTAACTCATACTTTACATTAAATACCGTTTTCGGTTTAAAAAAAAAAGTTGTATTTTCTAAGTTGTAAAATATTTATCTACTATTTAAAATGTCTTTGGAAAAAAAAAATTAAAAATTAACTGTTCGTAATATAAAGAAATGTAGTACTAAACCTCATTTGCAACTCTTCTAAAATCAGCTCTGTTGTCACTGAGATGACGTCCGTAAATTGGTAGTTGGCCTGCCAAGGTACATGTTTTACAACAAAATCTAGCATAGTAATTATTTGTACAATAACTAGCTTTGACAATTAAGTCACAGTTGGCGAAGTACGGATTGTCCGTACAGTTAGGATGCAACGTAGGCCCTATGTAGCAGAAAAAAAAGGACAAAAAATCAGACAGATGCTAAATATTATATAATGAATGTATAATGAATAATTTTACCTTGTATAGTGATGTCGACGTAACTTTGTCCCGTACCATAGTCATTTCTGGCTACGCACACGTAATTCCCTGCATCTTCTAACTGAGCGTGATTCACTGTAAACATTGTTTCATCGCTGCTCCGATGATTATCCACTTCAACTCTGTCCTTGTACCATGTAATGGTTGGAGGTGGATATCCGTCAGTTTCACAAATAATGGAAAATGAAGATCCTACTGTAAACTGTGTAATAGGCATTACAATCCGTGTCCTCAGAGGCACTGAAACAATTAAATAAGATTCCAGATTAATTATTGGACTTATTAAATGATATCTCCGTATTCATACCTATAAAATTCTCTTCATCGGACACTGTTGTGGTTTCAGTTGGAGTTTCAGTTGTAACATCTTCAGTGGTGACTTCTTCAGTAGTGATCTCCTCAGTAGTGACATCTTCGGTAGTGACAATTTCTTCAGTTGTAGTTTCAGTAACAACTTCTTGCTCCGTAACACTCTCTGTTGTATGATATCTTTCATCTGTGTAATCATCTTCCTGACTGTCTTCCACAAGATATTTTTCAAATTCTTCATCACCATCTTGGAATACAATTCCAGCTCGGCGTTTGGCCTCAACGATGATTGTAAAACTGTCTCCTCGTCCATAACCGTTATAAGCCTGACAAGTATAAGGACCCAAATCTTTCAGGTTTACGATTTTCAAGCGAAGGGTGTAGTCTTTGAGCTGTGCATATTTCTCTGACGAGAAAGGAAGAAGCCTATCTCCTCTAAACCAGGTGACCTGAGGTCGAGGGAATCCAAGTGCGAAGCATCGGATGGTGTATGGTAATCCAAGGATAGCTGGAGGAAGTTTTGGTGCAGGAATTAGACTTGCTGCTGTTGGTACAGATTCTGAAAACAATTAATAACAGCAAAAAGTTATTTACACAGTGATTGAAATTCTGGAACTACTAAAACGTGGAAGTTTATAAATCAGTTGAAGAATTCAAAAAAATGATACCATGAAGCACCATTTTTGATAATAAACCACTACTTTAGCTTAATACTAACCTTTGTGTAAAAGGTCTCTATTGAAAATTTGATGCACTAATTTAATTGTTAGAAAACTCACCTTCTACTACTAGTTCCAATTCTCTCCTGTCGAGGCCATATTCGTTCGTAGCTACGCATGTGTAATCCCCCGCGTCGTTCATATAAGCACCAACAAGTTGTAATTTTGTGTCAATTCTGTGATAGCGACTCCTGTTCGTAGAAATCTAAAAAAAAAATATTACACGTAAAGTTTAGCTTTAAGGGAACATTAATTTACAAATAAATTCTTTATTTTATTTACCAACCTGATATCCATCTTTTTCCCATGTAATTTTAGGTTCAGGAGATCCTCGGGCCAAGCAATCAAATTCGGCTAATGTTCCTTCTGGAACTACAACTTGAGTACCATGATCTGGACTTAGGATTTGAGGCGGGAATGCAGAAGGAGTTACAGGTGGTCTTGGAGAATCTTTTGTCAAATTGTTAATAAGAATTCGTCCATTTTTGTCATAAATTCTAAAATGTAAGATACTAATACTTTACCGATATTTACACAATATCCTATAGGTTGTTGCTGATCATTCAACTCAATGGCACATCTTGTTCCAGGACCGCATCGTACGGATCTACATGGATTATAACATGAGCAGACATGGCAGTCATTCACTAGTTCTGTCTGGACGCCATATGGGCACTGTATTGTGTGACACCCAGTCAAGTCACAAGTTGACTCCGGCTCTTCAGAAACTGCAATAATTACAAATAATAAATTATTTTTTGACTAATTCAAAATTTTCATCACAAATTTGCAAATGAAATACGAAGTATGATACAGAGTGCTTTAACCAAATCCCAAAGTGGGAATATGATTGATCCTTGACTCAATAGTGGTTTTTGTTAAATATTTTAATGCAAATACTTTTAAAATTATAATCGATTAAATCTTCTGCGGCCAATAGAAGCTTTACTCTGAACCTCTGCCTGGTACAATTCTGCCCAGCTACCAGTTAGATATCAATTGTAAAAGAAGCAAAACCTTAACTTCAGCCTCCATCTAGCGTCTGAAAATGTTTGCTTCTATGTTTATAACCTTTAAATTCATTGACATTGAAATTCATACGCATGAGCACGTTCAAATATTGAACCGATTAAACGGTTTAGTGTAAGATAGACGTTACCAATTTCTGATTCTGTGGTGGTAGTATAGCGTGGCTCCTCTCGATCCCGATCTATGTCTTCTTCCTGTGGGATTCCGCTTCCACAAGTACGGTCACAATCTAGCTTTGTACTAAAACGATTTCCATTTCCACCGCATCCAGAGTAGAACATGACATTGCAAGTTTGATCTGATTGAGAATAATAGTATTTCTCAATTCGGCCTCTGCAAGGCCCAATATCCGATGGGTCTTGACATATGTCTAAATAAACAAAACTTGTGAGTTTAGCAATTCAATTTCCAATTTTCGGTAAACGAGTTACCGAATACCTTTTCCTTTGTATTCTCCACAGCGTTGCTCGCACTCCTCAACAGAGTTAAATCTATTTCTATTCCCAGCGCATCCACCGTAAATAAACTGCTCACACTTAGAATTTTCTGGATTGTAGTAGTAGCTCGGATACGCAGCACGGCAGGGACCAGTTTCAGGTGGTAGGTTACAATGATCTGAAAATCCCAACTCAATAATATGTATTGTGTGATTTCACAATAAAAATGGTTATTGATACCTGCGTTATCATCTGGTCTCTGAGGTTCTGGTTCTGGCTCTGGTCTTTGAGGCTGTGGTTCTGGTCTCTGAGGCTCTGGTTCTGGTTCTGGTCTCTGAGGCTCTGGTTCTGGTCTCTGAGGCTCTGGTTCTGGTCTTTGAGGCTCTGGTTCTGGTCTCCGAGGTTCTGGCTCAGGTCTCTGAGGTTCTGGTTCTGGTGCAGTAGTTGTGGTTGTCTCTGGTCTTGTTCGTCTACATCTTTCTTCGCACAAAGAAAGTGTGTCAAATCTATTTCGATTTCCTTGACAGCCAGTGTATCGGAATTCATAGCATGAGTCGTATTGTTGATGGTAATAGTATTGCTTAAAGTCTCCACTGCAGGATCCAGTCAGAACGGGCAAAGAACATGGATCTTAACATAAAATAACAAAACATATTTAAAAAATCTTTCCGAATTTATTTTTAGTAAAATAAATAGTAACTTACCTTGAACATCTCTACACTTCAGGTCGCATTCGTTCCTCGTGGCAAATCGATTTCCATTTCCACCGCATCCGAAGTAAGTAAATTCTCGACATAAGCCATCAGAAGTATCATAATACCAGCTATTCATGCTTTGGTCATTACATGGACCAGGATCACGATTGAGCAAACAAGTTGCTGAAAAACATAACAATTAATTGGACATGAAACAATTGAGATGTAAAGATTGAAATACTTCTGTCAAACTCCTCCTGCTTAACATTTCGATCACATCGTTCTCTACATTCTTCCAAACTGTAGAAGTTGTTGTCATTTGCACCACATCCTGAGTATACAAATGGCCGACAAGCTGAAGAATATCTGTCATAATAAAATCGTTCTGTGTAACTCGTGCAGTCTCCAGGTGCTGGTGAAAGGGAACAAGTTCTATCACCTAGGTAAAAATAGACAACTGTAAAACAGTACTAACAATTCACGATTTGGATAATACCCAATAGTGCCGATGGACAGGTAACTTCACAATCATCCCTGCTCGAAAATCGATTCTTTGTTCCACCACATCCCGAATAATAAAATGGCAGACAACGAGACTCATTGCTGTCGTAGTACCACATCGCTTGTTTTACATTAGTGTTATCAGGACATTCACCCTCAGATCGGGATTCGTAACAGGATTCTAAAGCATATCAAGTAGTATGATGGATATAAGATATATTATACTTATAAAACAAGTTACCGGATTTTCCACTACAGACAAGATTACATTCAAACTTTGAAACAAAACGATTACTATTTCCTCCACAGCCAGAGAAATTGAATTTAACACAGGTAGCGAGATGCGGATCATAAGCATAACGTTTCAGAGTCGCATTACATGGACCTGACTCTGGTGATGAAATACAACGATCTAGCAAAGCTTTTGAGACAAACAACATCGAATGCATGATTAAGACAAAAACAATTTCAAAATTCCAAGAATTAAGAATGAGGTTTGAAATTTTAGTTTGTACTTTGAGCATACCTCTAGTCCGCCCGTCACTACTACATCTATGTGTACATTCACTCTCCGTCAGGAAATTGTTTGGACTGGCTTTACACCCACCGTAAGTAAACTCTTTACACTTTCCAGAGTCCTTCTCATATGCAAATCTTGTGTAATTTCCTTTGCATGGTCCAGGTGTTAACGGAGTATCACATGGATCTAATATACGTTAAAAATTTAATTAAATTGTTTACCTAAATCTGAGGCAGGAGTATGAATATCAGGCTAACCAATTCTGTCATCAACCAGACATCTGTTTTCACATTCCGCTCGTGTGGGAAATCGATTGTTGTTCCCCAAGCATCCGCCATAAATAAACGGAGCACAGATTTCCCTCTGAGAATCATAGAAATAAGATGGAAAGTATCCTTCACAAGGTCCAGGAACACGGGGTAGTAGACACACATCTGTTGACAACCATTCGGTTGAAACCCTGAGAAATCGTGTAAATTGTTTTTGCTCATACCTCTTCCTTCCGGTTCCACACAAGTGCTTTTACATTCGTCTTGAGAGTTGAATCGATTTCCATTACCTTCACAACCTCCCCACCAGAAACGAGAGCAACCGCCATATTCCATGTCAAAGAACCATTTCACAGTAAAGTTACGACAGGATCCACGAACTCTATCCAATCCGCAAACCTCTGCAACCAATATATGAAGCGATGAGTCATAAAATAGGAAACATCACTGAGAAATTTTACAACTCACCGCCTGGGTTAACGATATCAACTCCACATCCTCTAAAATTTTCGCCCTTAGCTTCAGAAGATCCGTCGGGACAGCAACCAAACTCCGAAGATTCACAACCACATGTGTCATTCCCTGTTGGAGTCTTCCCATCCGGACAGCAGCCCTCAGTTGTAAACTCGCAACCACAACCTTATTTATTACAAAACTTATTAAATGAACTAAACTAATTAACCTAATGTTCCAGAAACTTACCTTCTTTATTACTTCCTTTGGCAACTGTAATCCCATCATCGCAGCAACCTGTGATAAAGTGTCAGAGGTTGAAATTATAGAAATTATTTTAATATTTCAAACACAAATTATAATAAAACACCGGTCCGAAATGTGAAACAAGGACATCCAGCATAGTCCGGCCCAGTTGCGTTTGTGTAGCCGTCTTCACAGCAACCATCCTTACTAATTGAAACAAGGAGTAATTTTTAAAATACTGGAAACATTGCCTCTATATCAACTGTTTACCTGAATTTACAACCACATCCTGTAGGAGTTGATGCCGTAACGTTATCTGGACAACACTTCCATGGACTTTCCATGCAACTGCAACCTACACAGCCAAATGAAAAAAGTAATTGAAGGATAACAGTAAAGAAGATGAACTTTGAATGAAGGATACCTTCTCCATTTGTGCCTTGCTTCGGTGTGATATTATCCTCGCAACATCCATGCTCCTAAAAGTGCATCAGACAGAACGGAAGAGTATTACTCAATTAGTAAAAATGAGTGGCAGCAATTCGCGACAGTACCAAAATAGTTAGGAGCAAATTGATTTTTGCCAGTAGTTCTTATTTGTGATGTGCAACATTTTATCGCGCATGCGTTGAAACATTGACTAACCGAACTGAGGCAACATCCTTCTTTATTTGGACCATGAGCCGCTGTAATTCCGTCGTCACAGCATTTAAATTTGGTTGAGTCACATAGAGCACCACTTTCTTTATCCGGAGCAGCAGCTGAAAGATAATACGATAATCAAACATAATCATAATTTCTGTTTGATTACAATAAATTACAAGAACTACTCGAAGTGGTATCTTCAATCTCCTCAACCTTGTCACATCCATCGTCAGTATTACCAATCCTCGCAGTTTTCTTGTTAGGACAACAGCCGTATAAAGTTTTCGAACATGTAACTTTTTTGCATTTTTTATTCTTTCCTATGGCTGGAGTAACACCATCCGTACAACATCCAAATTTGGTTTCCTCACAAGTTTTCGGCGTCTTACACCCTAAAAGTACAAAAGTTATAAATCAAAGCATTAAATTTTGGAAATAAGGATTAAATACAATATTAACCTGCTCCAAATGGTCCCTTTGCCAAATCCTTTCCGTTGGGACAACATCCGTAGGGTTCAGATGTACAATTGACTGTTTTTGGTTTACACTTGGCCCTAGATTCGAGAGTAGCCGCCATGGAAGGTAGAACAGGAGCTGCAGAATTCATACAACTGTCATTATGTACGGTAATTTTAAATTAGTATAAAACGTTCAAGAATGTTTACTATATTATCATTAGACGACTGAATATAATTTCTTATCAATAGTAAGCAAAGCTAAAGCAACAGACAATTTAACGACAAGTTACAACCACAAGATGACTGAGCTCACATTGACATACAACTATTATTACTGAATTTCGTACCTAAGCTGCTGCCTTCACCGCTGGTTAACAACATGTCTAATATTCCACTTCCTGATCCGGATTCACCAGACCCTGACATGTCTCCAGATGCGCTACCTGATCCCATATCGAGTATAAATCCAGAGCCTGATTCGTCACCCGAAGCTCCAGATCCAGATATTGTATCACCTGATCCAGAAGGTATTTCTCCAGATCCAGATGGCATTTCTCCAGATCCAGAGCCAGATGGCATATCTCCAGATCCAGAACCAGACGGTATCTCGCCTGAGCCAGAACCAGAAGGCATTTCACCAGATCCAGAGCCAGAGCCAGATGGCATTTCACCAGATCCAGAACCAGATGGCATTTCACCAGATCCAGAGCCAGATGGCATTTCACCAGATCCAGAGCCAGATGGTATTTCGCCTGAGCCAGAGCCAGAAGGCATTTCACCAGATCCCGCGCCAGAAAGCATTTCACCCGAGCCTGAGCCAGATCCAGAACCAGATGGTATTTCGCCTGAGCCAGAACCAGAAGGCATTTCACCCGAGCCTGAGCCAGATCCAGATGGTATTTCGCCTGAGCTAGATCCAGAGCCAGATGGTATTTCACCTGATCCAGATCCAGACGGTATTTCGCCCGATCCAGATCCAGACGGCATTTCCCCTGAGCCAGAGCCAGAAGGCAGTTCCCCAGATCCAGAACCAGAAGGCATTTCGCCTGAGCCAGATCCGGAAAGTGTTTCTCCAGATCCAGAACCGGAAGGCATTTCGCCAGATCCAGAGCCAGATGGCATTTCTCCAGATCCAGAACCAGAAGGTATTTCGCCAGATCCAGATCCAGAAGGTATTTCCCCTGAGCCTGAACCCGAAGGCAATTCGCCGGACCCAGAACCAGAAGGTAATTCACCTGAGCCAGAACCAGATAGTGTTTCACCTGAGCCAGAACCAGAAGGTATTTCGCCTAAGCCAGAGCCAGAAGGTTCTTCACCTGAACCAGAACCAGAAGGTATTTCGCCTGAGCCAGAACCAGAACCAGAAGGTATTTCACCTGAGCCAGAGCCAGAAGGTATTTCACCTGAGCCAGAACCAGAAGGTATTTCACCTGACCCGGAGCCAGAAGGTATTTCACCTGAGCCAGAACCAGATGGTATTTCGCCTGAGCCAGAACCTGAAGGTATTTCGCCTGAGCCAGAACCAGAAGGTATTTCGCCTGAGCCAGAACCAGAAGGAATTTCACCTGAGCCAGAACCAGAAGGTATTTCGCCTGACCCGGAGCCAGAAGGTATTTCACCTGAGCCAGAACCAGAAGGTATTTCACCTGACCCGGAGCCAGAAGGTATTTCACCTGAGCCAGAACCAGATGGTATTTCGCCTGAGCCAGAACCTGAAGGTATTTCGCCTGAGCCAGAACCAGAAGGTATTTCGCCTGAGCCAGAACCAGAAGGTGTTTCACCGGAGCCAGAACCAGAAGGCATTTCACCTGAGCCAGAAACAGAAGGTATTTCACCTGAGCCAGAACCAGAAGGTGTTTCACCGGAGCCAGAACCAGAAGGCATTTCACCTGAGCCAGAACCAGAAGGTGTTTCACCGGAGCCAGAACCAGAAGGCATTTCACCCGAGCCAGAACCAGAAGGTATTTCACCTGAGCCAGAACCAGAAGGTATTTCGCCTGAGCCAGAGCCAGAAGGTGCTTCGCCTGAGCCAGAACCAGAAGTTAATTCGCCTGACCCAGAACCAGAAGGTATTTCACCTGAGCCAGAACCAGAAGGCGCTTCGCCCGAGCCAGATCCCGAAGGCATTTCACCAGAGGGCATAAGCACATCGCCTGACCCTGATCCCGACCCTGACGCAGAAGATTCTCCAGAGCCTGAGCTAGTATTATCTGACCTTGTTTCTCCTGATCCAGAACCTGATTCTGGCAGGTTTTCATCCTTCTCTTCTGATTTTCCAGAACCTGATCCTGACATTTGTTTCGGTTTTGATGCCTTTGGTGTTACTCCACTACCAGCACTAAGTTGCTGTCCGGAACCACTACCAGAAATCATCTCGTCTCCCGATCCACTTCCACTTGTGCTACCTTCGCCGCTGCCTGAGAACACTAAACCAGACCCACTCCCACTTGTACTGCCTTCTCCGCTGCCTGAGAATATTCCTGACCCACTGCCGCTCGAACTCCCCTCTCCACTTCCAGAATAGAAAAATAGCCCAGATCCAATTTCACTTGAACTGGCTTCTGCAGACGCCCTCTCAGGTGTCTCTACGTTCGGAATAATGTCAGGATATTCATAATCTTCTCCTTCACCATCTTCTGTCTGCCGCTTCTTTCGACGAACTTTCTTCTCAGAGCCAGCTACTATTCCATCACTTTTTGCAGAAACAACACCAGCAGATGCCTTGTCTTTAGGTTTAATAAGAGATTCGCCATTGCTAATTAAAGGATCCCCCGATCCAAAATCTCCGATACCTGAATCTCCCGACAATTCTGATATGATATCACCGCTCCCGGATTCGATTCCATCCAATCCCTACAAATCATGATCTAATTTTTAACTTCAGAGTTCAGCAGTTCAATTTATTTCAGCAGATTAATTTTACCCCAGACGCAGATCCTTCCATTTCGTCATTATAGTCACACTCATCGGTAGCCACTCCTGAGCTATCGTCAACGGGCAGCAATTCGTCTAATAAAGAACATTATTAGAGAATGTTCAACCCCAGAAATGAAATCGAAATTTGACAAAGTGTAGTACCTGCTCCACTGCCACAAGCATCTCCTTCACAACTGTCATAACTTTCAGGAGTGTCATCAGCATTGCAATTTGAAACTGACGAAGTCTCATTCCCTACTAGACATAGAAGAGCTCGAGTTTTCTGCCCTGGGCCACAGGATTTGGAACACTGGAAAAAAGTGACCACATTTGACCACACTCGCCCAGTTTATGCAATACATAATTTTTAAGCATACTGACCTGACTCCATGGGCCAGTAAACCAAGCTCCCCCACATTCTTCCTTTTCTCCAACACAATCTTCAGTATCATTGTATTTCTTGGTAAGTACACAGTTGGATTCATTAACTTTTTTTACTCCTGCATCAGATACTTCGCCGCAGAAAACCTCTCTCGTCCGATGTCCAGATCCACAGGTAGTTGTGCACTGGAGAGAAAGAAAATCCAGTCAGAATTTTTAGTTGAAAACAAAGAATAAAGGAACGTACCTCACTCCATTCCCTAGCATACCAGCCAAATTGACACTGTTCCGTTGTGTTGCATTCTCTTCGATCAATAGGTTTCCTGTAGTCGTGACAGAGTGAGTCATCGTAAATAACACCTTTTGCTGTACCGCAATATAATGTTCGAGATTCTTCGCGTGATGCACATCCTGCACACTACAGTATAATTTCATCAATTGATTGTAATAGGAAAATTTGAATTCAAATGACAAATCATACTTACTCCTGTCCAATTCGAAACTATCCAATCCAACCCTTCACAAGGGAAGAGTTCACAGGGTTGGGTATCGTTTGGTTTGGTTTGTGAGCATTGGTAGTCTGGATGAACAGTTATGACGCCAGACGTATTTAGAAAACATACAACCTCTCGAGATAATACTCCAGAGCCACACAAGACAGAGCACTAAAGAATATCTTTTTTTAATTGGTATTTTAATAATAATAAAATCTTCAGCAATTACCGATCGCCATTCTCCGATGAACCAATCAGGGCAGACACTTGGACCTTGACATGCCCTAGCTCTTTGAGGCATCTCCCCTTCACACTTAGCATCATCTAATACAGCAGGTACGCCACCAATTATTTGCGAGCAGTAGACACTCCGATACTGGGCACCAGAGGTTCCACACCGCGCATCACATTGCGACCATTGTGACGTTTGCCAACTTAATGTGTTAAAAGTTTGAAAACCAAATGATATCTAGAACGATGCAATGGTATTTAGTAAATGTTTTTCTTACCTAACAGAACATGGTTCACTCCCACAATTTTCACTACCACTGGGTTTTCTCCTACTATCACACAAATCATCTGCCATAGGAGTACCCGTATTTGACTTTCTACAATGTATACGCCGCGTTCTGTATCCTAACGAAAAAGTTTTTAGGCTTAACGTATCTGAAGAACACAAAATGAATTATACAATATTTTACCTCCGCCACACTGCTGATTACAATCACTCCATGGTCCAATTTCCCAAGCATACTCTCCAGATTCGGATAAAACAACACCTTCCGGAATGCTATACTCATAGTATATTCCAGGATTTGGTTCTTGATAGAGTATCTAGAAGTAACGTGAGATAAATTTTTAAAGTTTCAATGATGAAATTGATAGCAAATTGTAAATTTACCACAACGTAAATGGGTTCGGAAATTGGCCCTAAAGCCTTAATGGCTTCCGGTGCATAAAATGCAGGAGCTTTTCTCTCATAGTGCCACTCTGTCCCAGCAAAAACTAGCTCTCTGGGAAAATCAATTCGCCAATTCCCGTTCAGATAATAGTGACCCGTACTATTCCGGAGAGCTGAAAATTAAAAGTTAAAAAAATACAAATTTGCTAAATGTAATCAGCAAAATACCCAGAACGTACCTAAGTAGTTATTGCTTTGTGTAACTTCTCTGATAAGAATATTCGTGGCACCAGCAGGAATAAGGAAAATGTCATTGTAGCCGACTTGTAAGTTGTTGTCTGAAAATGTCCCTTCTAATGTATTGCAATCTTCTCCATTCCCGCCACATTTTCGACATTTGTCTTCACGTGCAATAGAGCCAAGTCGATTATCACATCCTATTGGCTAGAGAAAATAATTTTGTTTAGTGAGAGTAACCTTACAAACCTTTGCTACTAACCAAACATTCTCCTGCGACACAAATATGACCTTCATCACACTCCGTTCCATCAGAAGCGAATCGTTTATGACGAAAGTAAAATCTTTCTCCTTTTGGCATACAATTCAATTCGCATTTTATGGCAGCTTTGGTGTACGGAATCCATCTAATAAAAAATAAGAAGAAATCGTTATTCGTCATAATTTCAAAATGTAAAAATTAATTTGTAAGAATTTTACTCATAGTATCTTCCTTCGAATAATACGGAGTCAAATGCAGAACATTGTTCCGAACGGAAATCCGGTGTGGATTCTGGACATTTCTATTTCAGGAATCCATTGAATTAAAATTTTATAGTTAAAAGTAACATTATAAAAAGTGATAAGTTTAGTTTACTTACTTCTATATTACAGGAGTAATACTTTTTACTTGGTCCAGTGCAGGCACTGAAATAAATCAAATTGGTGAGTACGGACTACATAATGGATTCGAAGTAGTTGTGTTAGTTTAAAATATGCAGATGTTTCTAGAAAATAACCTTGGATTAGGGTCTAAGCAATGTCTTGCTTCACTCGCGACACCTCCTCCACAAGATCGACTGCAAGACGTGTCAGGTCTCCAATCATCCCACGAACCCGTTTGAACGAAATTGGTGGATCCACTCGATGTAACATATGTCCTTTTTACGATAGGTTTAGGTATTTGCACATGTCTTGAGGGATATATGTTATAGTCGTCAATTAGAGCAGCCTGGGAAAAAGTATAATTCTTTAATTATTAATTTATTCAAATATTTAACAACTTGTAAAATTATAACAATTTACCTGAGCAAAGGATGCTGATAGTATAAAAATTGTAAGAAATGGCAGGAAATTTCGTTGAATTAGGTAAATTATGCACCCACACCTGAAACATTTGAAAACATGTAGTAATAATAATGAGAACATTATAATTTAATATTAATTGGAATTAAAATTTTTTAAACATATTTATGAAACGTTATCTCAGTAATAAATAACTCTACTTAGAACAAATATTAGAATAGATGACTTTTGATAAATCTTATTGAATAACTCTTTCAAGTATTCAATATTCATTTATTCAACGTGGTGCCCATGATGCACCTAGGAAATTAGCGTCCTGAGAATTTTCGAAGAATCTAATGAAGGCGTCTTTATGCGCCATTGCAGATTGCACCTGCACCTGTACGAAAATTGAATTCTAAAGTTTCGTACTCATTATTTCTTTTTTAAAGTTAATAATGATGGTGTCTGGTAAGCCTGTAAGGCTTGGGTGAATTTTATCAGTATACTCGAGTATCCTGTTTCCTGTGTCTCGTTCTCGTCTAGGATGCTCTACTTTATACACTACGCCATCTTTTTGATGTTAGATTTTGCTCATAGCGCGAAGTCTCACTAAGGAAAAATAGCGTCCTCAAAGAATGAGACCTTGTGCCGTTTTTTTTTACACAACATGGATGCTCAACCATCATATTTTTAAACACTTCCTTCCAGATCAAATCAACAATAAACAGAGTCTTTTTTAAGAATTACCCGAAGGAAATCCTAAAATTTAAACCTAAATTTCAATTTCTTCAATTAAAAAAATTTTAATTAATTAAAATTAAAAGACTCAATATAGTAACATCATTCTTATGATTTTAATAAAGATATTTCATCATGTAATTCTGAAATACTAATTCAAAAGATTGAAAAAAATCATCCTAATTCCAATAAAAAAAAAATTGAAACTATTAAAAAAACTTATGCACTGTAGACTATTAATAAAGCTTTATGAACTTTTTCCAGCTTATGACCTCATGTAATTAGATGAAAAAAAAACGCTTCTTACCTGTGCTTAAGGGAAGGATCCATTACAAACGATGGAGAAAGTAGAAAACTAAACAAAATGACGTAAAACGTTGATTCAATTGTTCATTCTGGTATGCTGGATCCAATGTCTATTGTTCTTAAAACCATGATCTTCATAGACAGATAAGAAACAAGGAGGGATGGAGATGAAACTCCGTAAATATTTTTATTTTCCGACACAGGAGATTGAAACAAGGTCCACAGCAGTCTCCAGTTACTTTTGAGCTTGTGAATGAATAAAAGTAAAATTAGAATTTCTCTTTTGTGATAAAACGAATTAACGGAAGTTAAAGAATAGAGAAGCAAGAGTAAGGAATAATCTTAATACCAAGAAAAAATTGGATGATCTTCCGTCCCATTCAAAATCCAGTAGGACTGACATCGAACGAGAACTACAATAGAATCAAAAGCCAACTAACAAGTGTTTAGTCCTGATTATAAAGCTCTAGTGAAGTCTTGAGAAATGTTTTAAGGATCACATGAAAAGACTCTTCGGATCTTGGATGATTGCCTTGGTTTTTAGAAAAATCTTCTTAAAACTTCAAACCGGTCGCTTCTCTCAAGACAAAGGGAAAAGTTGAAATGAAATATGGTACAAGGGACGCAAGGACGTCAAGATGATATCATACAAGAGTCCCTTGAGTAAAAAAGGGTCCACTTTCCTCTGCTTAATTTCATCTCTAAGGCATCTTTCTTCATCAGTTCTGGAATGCATTCCTTGTGAACCTAAAAAAAAAAGTCAGTTCAGTATTACTAGCTCAACTGAAAGTGTATTAAGTGTAAGCCATTACTTACAACCCCTTCGGGCGACAACACTTCACGGTGATCAGAGATATGGACAAAGAAATAAAAAAAGGATGGAGTCTGTAAATTCGCAAACCTTGAGCCTTTTCCTCAGAGAAAGTGCTTTCCGACTGTTATTATTCTAAACCTGAAATTAACTGGACTTGGTAGGCGTGTTGCGTGCATGACTAAGCTTGCCTTTCACGGCAAGCTTATCTTATGTAATCCGAGGTTATTGTTGGGCTATGTCCATTTTTAAAAATTAACTCAATACTTGAAGCGCCAAGTAACAAAGCGTTAAATGTCAGCCTTAGTTGGGACTATTCAGAAGAGTGACTGAGTACTTTATTAAGAATCACTATTTCCCCATTCTATCTTACCTAATAATTACTAAATGGCACCCTGTAAAGGACTATACCAAGAAACTTACAAATTGATTGGTATTCAAAATGTTACAAAGTTTAAAAAAAAATTACTGTCGGAGTTTTTCCCAAAGCGTGAAAGGTCAATCAACAACCCTCGTCTACATTTATATTCTTTATGTAATGTATTTACATATTTATTACTTATATTACTCTTACACGATTTTACAAGAAATTCCCAAGTTTTAAGTCTAATTTCTTCAAAATTTCGAAAAGTGTACACCATATTCATTCTTATTTAACCACCACACTCTAATAAAACGCCAGACGCTCTCTGTAAAAATTTAAACTTTTATTAGAGAGAAAATGTACGACAAAACTTGGATAAAAACCCCCCTTTAGAAAGTTAAATTTGAATAGCCGCGTCGGCTCTAAATAGATAAAATGTGGCCTGTCATCAAATTCATAATGTATTACGACTTTCCGTAACAACAAATGTAAATACAGTAGTCGACGGATATAGACATTCCGTTATAAGACCATATTGGTTACAAGACCCAATATTTTCGCTCCAAAAACGATGATCGCTGTCTTAATTTGTCAAATTCATTTTCTAAACTTTTTTCTTTTGTGTGAAAGTCTTAACAATTTTATAAAGCATTGAAAAGTTAGAATATAACTTTAGCAAAATGATAACTGGAATATAAATTATGTTTTTTTTTTTAATTGGAAATTTTATAAGTAAATTAGTACATCAGCTCAAAAACATCAAAAAATTTCAGTTTAAAAAAAAACACAATTTCTGATTTAGAGATTGGCGAAACTTGATTTTTTCTATATCGTATTCGTATCCTACTTTTGAATTCTCTTCCTCAAACCATTAACAATTTTCTTCAAAAAAAAAATTAGTTCACGAGACAGATTTGACCAAAAATTATAAGGCACCTGCTTTCTCTAGCAAACAGTATTAGGTCAAAAGTCTCATCACTATGCCTTATGTCAGACTGTACATATTATATTGATTTATTTTAAAATCGTAATGGTACTAATTATATTGTTATTATTATACAAAGTAAAGATCAATATCGTATGGCTAAATCGAAGTTGGTCGATCTAACATAAGTGGCGAACTGATCACCTATTCAAAAATTTTCGAACTAGAAAAATTCGTTATTTCTTAACACGTTAAATTGAGTACACACACGAAAAGCAAAATTTTCTTGAAATAAATTACACATGCGTTGTGGGAGTATTTCCAGAATTGTTGTTTGGTGATCGTTTCGGGAAGACTGCATATTTGACTTAAATTTAGTTTAATTTCACTTAAATGTGTTTTTTTTTTCCAATTATTCAAACTTTCTTTCAACATTCAAGAAAAGCGTGTGAACTGGAATAGATTGGCCTCTTTCTCGTCATTGATTATATCGGTAATACACAATAGTGTAAAAATTAAATGAATCATTCAATTTATTGAGCCAAGAAATAACAATTATTTCAAATACTCATTCTGGCTTCAATTATGTACCACAATTCGTTAGTATCCGAACAACTTGTTTGTGATAAAAGCTCAACTTTAATTACTGAAACCGGAATCGACAATTTAAGGGTAAATGAGGCGTATTTTAGACCTTACGGAGTATTCGCGTTCATTTTGAATTATAAGCTAAACGATCTTGATTCATGGGATTATCGGGAGATATTTGCCATTCCGTAAAAATAATTTGTTTAAGTTGTGTCAGTCGTAGTGATGGATTCTCAGCTTTTATTTGAGGCAAACGGATTTCTTCAAAAGATGAATAGGCAGCCTTCACTCTGCGCTCAGGATGACGGTCTGCAGCCTTGGTCTCCAAACTGAACATTCTCAAGGCTTCATCAACTGTTTTAACTTCTTCGTCTGGTTGGGGCAAACGATTTAGATTTTCAGGTAACGGGACAACTCTTGCAACAGGAGCAGTACTTGCTGAAGCAACTTTTCTTGCAGCAGCTTCTCGTTTCTCATTCTCCGCCTGTTAAGCACACAAAATTTAAACTCTTCAGTTTGAATAGTTGTTCAAAATAGAGATTACCGCAATTTGCGCCTGCGTAATTTTCGAAGCAGCTTGTGTTTTTGTAGTGGCTATGGAATTGATTTCTTCGTCAGCTAACAACTTATTGGTTGTCTTCCTGTTTAAAGTCTCCAGTCGCTTTTTCTCTTTTTCATCCTAGAGTACACCAGACATTATGTTAAAGAGTTAAGTCAATTTGTACCTTTTTGAACCTAATCTAATCTTACTAAAAGAATCTAAAAAACTTTGCTTAAAAGTTTCATAAAGTGATAAGTTCACGTTTCTAACACTTACAGTAGTACAATTCGGTTATAAGGTTGTTTAGGTTATTACACCTGAATGAATATTATTTATCTGTTTGGAAGGAGTGTAATGTCTAAGTAAAGCAGCATCCTCTGACTGTAATCAGCCCATTGCAACAAATCAACCGAACTAAAAATCCACTAGTGCAATGGGCTGATATAATCGGCGGAGGGTGCTTTACTTCTACCGGGCTTTTCAGATTCGACAGTCCAAAATCAAAATCATCAGTTGATTCTTGCTTGTTACCTTTCTATTTTGTTTCTTAGCAATTTGTTTGTCGTCGTCCTCCCATGAGGCATCTTCTGCAGCCTTCTGCTTCCGTTCGTTTGCTGCTACAAGGGCTATATTTTTCCGAGTTTTTGCCTCCGCGGCCTTGCTGTTTTCTCCCCATTTGGAAGTCTTCGGCATGTTTTCCTAAATTACAGAACAAATGAAATTTAGTCAATGAAACAAACTTAAAAAACTGCAAATGATGAGAACAAAGTCGCACAGACAGGAGACAGGACACAACCTAAACTAAATTAGTCTTACGCAAAACTAAGTAACCAAAACAATAGTTACTTTCCCTCCACTGTACTGTACTCCTTATACAGATGGGCATATAAACTATAAGTTTTTTTTACAGATATTTATTCACTACCGAATAGAGCATCGGATGACTCACATTATAGCCTGAGTCAGAGTCATTGACTCATTGAGTCGACTCTTTGACTCTTTGTATTTAGTGAGTCAGAGTCAGAGTCAAAGTCAAAGGTTGAATTTTTTGGGAGTCGACTCACTCTTTTGGGTTTTTAGCCTGTGAGTCAGAGTCAATGACTCATGAGTCAAAAAGTCGACTCTAGAGTCAGATGACAATTTCTTTAAATTAATTAAAACAAATTGCTTACTCGTCTAATTATTGCTTTGGTATTAACTATATTAATTAAGATCACTTACTCGTAATACTTACACAGGTATTGAGGTTTATTATTAACCTCGACAACTGTAAAATGTTGTAACTACACCTTTTTGATTCACCGGATTAGTTGATTGAGATCCGTATTCCGTTTCTGCATCAGGAAGTTCGTTAAGTACAATTATTTCCTGGATATCCATTCTTTTATTTCATAAGAATTGGGAAAATAACAATGTCAATGTACAGTTAAGTGCAAAATCTTAGGCGCATGACTTCTTGTTTAAATAATTCTTGAATCAAACCATGGGATACCGAAGTATACTAACAGCAATGATGCTTGAAGTGTCTCGCAAATGTGCTGAAAGTTTCAAATTTGAATTCTTAAAGTGGGCGGAATTAGAGCAAAAAAATTAAATTTGGGCTGGAGAAAGCGGGTGCAAATCTTTAGTCGCACGACAGATTTTATTGCTTTGCAGCAGAATAAAGTGGCAGACTCTGAGAGGAAAAGGTGCCTAACACTTATCTGAGCATCCCTTAGCAATAATTGTTTAGAAAATTTCCACCATATTGTGAAAGTGGCAATTTCTGGGATAACTTTCTCCAATTCAACTTTCACCAAGGTTTTGAGTTCCTTAATATTTTCATTTTGTTTTCTACCAATATATTCTGCACGAGATATAGTTCGCGCAAGATTTCTAGTTGGATTTAAGCCAAAAATGTAAAATGGCAAAGTCATAGTAATTATATTTCGTTGGTAAATATCTGTAACACTTAAGGCAGAGTACACTATCTACCACGAAAATCTCTTGACCTTAAGCATACTTGACTAAATACAAGACCAAATGTATGCAAAAATGTTCCTGGTATACGATAGGATTCTACCGAGGACTGGGGAAAGCTGACGGGCTCTTTACAGACCAAGTGAAAGTGGGCAAAATCATAAGGNACTTCTTGTTTAAATAATTCTTGAATCACCAAGTGAAAGTGGGCAAAATCATAAGGAATACACCATTCGAATGTGACTCTCTACATGGCAAGTGAAAGCGCACCTAAGTACCCGAGGTCCCCAGCAAAAATGTCTCTCGAAAAAATTTTTTTCCCTACCTCCATAAATAGTGTGAATGAGCTAAAAATTCATCAATATCATTTAGTTTTATTCCTTGCGCAAACTTAAAATGGTTTGCATTGCATCTACAACACTTATAAAATTAAAAACACACAATTTCCAAGACACATTTGACATAGTTTGCAAATCCCCAATGCACAATTGATAGCTTCCAGTTGCGAAAAATCTTACCACTGCTGATAGTTGNGATTTTGCCCACTTTCACTTGGTCTGTAAAGAGCCCGTCAGCTTTCCCCAGTCCTCGGTAGAATCCTATCGTACACCAGGAACATTTTTGCATACATTTGGTCTTGTATTTAGTCAAGTATGCTTATGGTCAAGAGATTTTCGTGGTAGATAGTGTACTCTGCCTTAAGACAATGTCTATAAATGGTTGCTTTATATTAAACTATGACTTTGCCATTTTACATTTTTGGCTTAAATCCAACTGGAAATCTTGCGCGAACTATATCTCGTGCAGAATATATTGGTAGAAAACAAAATGAAAATATTAAGGAACTCAAAACCTTGGTGAAAGTTGAATTGGAGA
>NIPM01000513.1:86225-104207 GCA_002738285.1 Holacanthella duospinosa
AATTCACAGTACCAAATTCTCTATATCTATTTGTATCAGGGGCATACAAGTGATCAATAATCGTCGAAGACGAAGCTGTTACTCTAGTAGGCTCCGAAATAACTTGTTTTAACCCTATCTCTCTCATAACATTTTGAATATTAAAATAATCTTTGGATTTCTCTGTAATGTCAAAATTGAAATCACCCATAAAAATTAATTCTTCTGTATTATAACATTGTTTAAGATAAATTGTAAATTTAGTAAACGAATCAGTAAATTTGTTCAATTGAGCTGTATGCGGCGGTCTGTAGCAAGTTACCACTATAAAAGACTTTGTAAACTTAGGTTTAATTTTGACAATGGAAATCTCTATTTCTTTGTGAAAATCAAATTTTGTATTGAGATCATTAATGTCAATACTTTCAAAAGAAAATTTATCCGATATATAAGTGATTATTCCACCACCATGACTTTTGAATTTAGAATCAGATCTTACTAATTTGAAATTATTAATATAAAGTGAAGAGTCAAGATCTGAAAAATTCAATTTAGTCTCGGTAATAGAAAGCACATCAAAATGATTAACACTAAGCTCTATTTTAAGATCATCTAATTTGTTTCTTAAACTGTTAATATTTAAGTGTGCAATTCTGATACCTTTTGATATCAGAGTTGATTTAACTTTTCTCAGAATAGAGCTCACTGAGTCAACCGAACCCTTAAGATTACTTTTATGAGAATTAATATTAATATTAATCTTACGCTCCTCAGAATTACATAATGATGAATGCGGAGATCCAAATTCCAGTATATCATAAGATGGCAATTCATCAATATTGAAAAACGGTAAAGATGACAGTAATGTAAGATTGTCCGAGTAATTTGAAGAATTAATCAGATTTTGGTTTTGGCAATCATGGCAAATCCAATTTTGTTGCGACGAATGGAATTCAACATGTGAAATTTTTGGAAGACACGTCCGATGAAAAATGTTTACGCATCCAAAAGCTGAACATATTCTTTTGTGCTGACGGATAGAGACTTTCAATTTACAGATGTTGCAGCAGTAAGATGATTTGTTAGCAACCATGATGAGAGCTTAATATAATTAAAAACTATAAATGAGCACCTCGATAAATCATGGAACGATAAATACCTCGCATGGTCACTTAAAATTAGAAGGCAGTGACATCCCTCGATTTTCAATCCGAGATTACAACTCACTCGGTAGAGACTTCAAGTATCAAAAAGCCCACGTAATGAAACCCAGAGAATGTTAATTGCTCCACAATTGAACCGGTGTAACATCCAGCATCAAAATAATATGTAGTGCTCCAATAATTCGACCACTGATCAGACCATGTGGGATGGATGAAGCGGGAGAAACTTTGAAAAGTTTAGAGAAAGAAATTTCTAGAATAGAGAACTTCTAATTTCCAAAAACTTAAAAAACTCAAGAAAATATCAAAAACTTTGCAAATTTCGATGTAAATGAGTTGTAGTGTCCAATTCAGAACAATATAACCGCTACCAAATAACCAACAAACTAATAAATTATCAAAAATTAATCAAATAAAAAAGAGAGATTAACAGCTGTAAGCCCGGCCCATAAATAAAAAGTGAAAACTTGTAGAGAAAATCACAAACAACAAATTGATGAATTAATACATGTTATATTAATGTCTGATGCAATTTCATGAGACGGAATGGAATCTTCTAGGCGTGGGTTATCAAGAGTTGACTCTTTTCCTGAAGAGTCGACTCAGAGTCAGACTTCAATACTAAAGAGTGAAGAATCAACGACTCTCCGAGTTGACTTTCTGACTCTTTGATTTTAGTGAGTCTGAGTCAGAGTCAGAGTCAAACTCAAAAATATTGTTAGTCGACTCTGAGTCAGGGTCATGCGATACTCTACTACCGAGTCTTGGGTAGTGTTTCGCATGTGATAACGCGTTAGCCAGAACCAAAGCAGTGGCACAATGAGCTATGGCTGCAGCAGTGAGTAGTGTGTAAAGTGACTCTGACTCTGACTCTCATGACTCTGACTATGAATTATTTGGGAGTCAGAGTCATTATATGACTCTGACTAACTCCCTGTTTGAGAGTCAGAGTCATGACTCTCAGAGTCAACTCATCAGTAGCAGAGTCATGACTCTTGTGCATTTCCTGCCCAGAAGCCGATTTTGGTATTCATTCATGTTCAAACACGTTTCATTCATCTTATTCATTGCATTCATTTTACTTAAGATTGTTTACTCTTTCTGATATAAATTATCTGTTTGCGTTTTGTGTTCGTCCCATTCTTACGGACTTTTAATTAAGAATGGAGGATGATTATATTGTGTTAAATGTGGAAAATTCTCCAGTTAATGAAAGTCAAAGTTCATCAACATCGATTCAAGATAATCTAAATTTACAAAAGGAGAGAAAAAAAGCAAGTGACGTCTACAATATATAGAAATTTTATACAGTTTATAGAATTTTTCTCAATATTTAAAAGAAGATATTAAACATTTTTTAATGACTCAGAGTCAGAGTCAGAGTCAGAGTCAGAGTCATGACTCAAGAGTCAGCTCGCGAAAATATGGGGAGTCAGAGTCATGACTCCTGAGTCAACTCCTAAACTACAGTAAGTCAGAGTCAGTACTCGGGAGTCAATGACTCTGACTCTGACTCAGTGAGATTTGGGAGTCACTTTACACACTAGCAGTGAGTGAGCAAACTAATGAATTACAGTGGACCTCGCCTATAATGAATTTTAGGGACCAGGAAATTCGGTTCATAACACCCGATGTTTAATATAGCCGAATAATGAACAAATATAAAATTTAAAGTTATGTTCATGACGTCCGATGTTTTGACTTTTCTTAGTTCAATTATTTTCGTTTTCTAGATACTGCAGCCTCACAATCCAAATAAACCAAGAACTTACTTGAACAGAGTAAAATGTAGATAAAACTGTGTGGAATATCTTCAGAATTCTCCAATGTTTTGCTCACGATTTAGAGATGCTGTAACAGTGGATAAAGAATAGTAGATAATAAAAATTTGACAAGTCTTATTTTGTCCACTGCGCCACGGAATAATAGGAAAAACGTCGGTGCAGTGATTCAAAACTTCAATTCTTCATTCATTCACAACGCATTTTATTAAATTGGCATAACTTTTTCAACATAATGGGGTCTGGTTCATCTCTCACGATGGTGAAATGAAGGGCTAGACCGCAAGATATGGTCCATTACACCCGAGTTCATTATGACCGAGGTTTTCAACATTAATTTGCCTATCTCTAGGCAGGGACAGGCGGTTCAGGTTCATAATAACCGTGGTCACATTACATCCGAAGTCATAATAGGCGAGGTCCACTGTATGGCTCAAATTATTTTAACTGGCTTATTAGCCGTGGTTTTTTGCTAGTAAAATATTTAAATATCATTATGATACCACTTTAAAAATTGCGAAACTCTTGTGAAAAATCAGATCACCGAGATCAGATCCTCAAAAATATTATTTGTTTTTCGAATTGAATTTTGAGAAGCTACGGTAAACCCAAGGGGTGGCGGTACAGCATACAAATGGTTTTGAGAATAAAATTGACTGTTATGCACTTCGAATTCCCTAACACTTCTCCTCGTGCATCGTGCATTTTCATGACTTTTTATGGAACATTCGTTGAATAGTCCCTCTATGGGATTCAGGTAATTGATATATTAATCGGCTGGAAATTAAGCGTAGATTACGAATTTTACATCCATCGTTAGCGGTCAAGTCAAATTTGCAAAAATTTTATAAATTTGTGCCAAAGAAAATTTTTTTTTGGATGTCTTACCTCAAGGTTGCAATAAGGTATTAATCTAAACTGGCTATGATAAGGTTAGCTAGTAACTCAATTTTTTTCTTCTTGATTTGAAACTACCCGGGTAGTTTCAAATCAATCCGGACGAAATTTGAATTTGGTTCACTTCACAGTTGCAACACTGACCCATCGATCTCGATCTCGATCTTTTGGTGGTGAGATCGATGGTAGCCTATCTCGATCTCGATCTTTCTCTNTTTGGTGGCGAATCGATGGGAGCCGATCTCGATCTCGATGTTTCTTTGAGATGATCGACTGAGTGTCGATCTCGATCTTTAGTTGGAATGATCGACTGAAGGCCGATCTCGATCTCGATCTTTTAGTTGAGCGATCGACAAGTATCGACCTCGATCTCGATTTTACGAAAGAAAAATCTACTACTACCGATCGCGATCTCGCTTTTTTCGTCAAGAGATCGATCGATCTCGATCTTTGGTTGAAAGAACAATTATGCCAATGTCTATCTCGATCTTCTGGGTTAAAATAATTCCTTGACAATCTAATTGTTTCGATCTATACCGATCGCAAAAATTTGATGCAGTTAAATTTAAATTGATACATGTTTCATTTCTCACAGCAATGAATAGTAGTTTTATTTTAAATTTTTATTCCAATGAAATATGTGCCATTTTCTGTAATTTATAGAACATTTGAGATCTTTGTTAACAATTTTATTAATCAGCGTTGAATAATCTTAAAAGCAAAATATACATCAGTATGTAGCACTGGTTTCGCATCAGGAATAGTTACTATTATTTTCATTGAATAATCTAGGCTAATTATAATATCTTTCGCTTAGAATTAACCAACTATTTGATGGATTAATTCAAAGTGGAATCCACACCTGTATGGTATCTTTGATAATACTCTTGATGCTATATTGTAATACTTTTTCGTTTCTTCTTGCCACGTTTCTTATACATTTGGGATATTTCATGAATAATACTGATAGGTTATTGATGAAATGTAGTCAAAATATAAGTAATTTTTTGCTGGTTAAATTATTTATTTATTTCAGAAAAAATACCTCCTTTCAGACATAGAACTGGACATGAAACACTCCGGAGTGTTTATACGTAAATTGAGTGGCTAAGCGCGTCGTGAAAATCGAGTAGACCTGAGACCTGATGTTTCATTCAGCACAAAAAAGTTAAATGAACACTAAATATGAAGAATCCATTTGTTGCCTCACGCTATTAGTAACAAACGCAAAACTAATATAGTCAGCTGTTCTGTCTATCAACATAGACCCATATAAAAAATAGAAAGGTTATTGATTATAATATGAAGCATCGTTGAGCAAAGTATATGTGAACGAATGGGTGAAAGGCGGTTCTGGTAGAGAATATTGAGTTTCCCTTTATAGTTTCGTAAGTAATTCTCACTCACTAGTTAATCAGATTAGCCGATCTCGATCTCGAACACCCTGTGAAAATATCGATCTCGGTCTCGATTTCTTGGTTAAAAGATCGATGACTATCGACTTCGATCTCTAGATCTCTAGATCGGTGGAAGTCGATCTCGATCCCGATCTTTCGACTAAAAGGAAGATAGCTTTTGATCTCGATCTCGGTCTTCCTACCAACGATAAAAAAGATAGCGATCTCGATCTCGATCTTCTGTTCAACAAAGAAAGTCGATCCCGAAGTCGATCTGATCGAAGATCGAATAGTTGCAACTGTGGTTCAATTGGCATTTGTTTTAGTACGAAGGAACGTTTTTGAAGATTAATTTAGATTAAATTAAAATAATTATTTTATTTAATCATTAGTCTCATAATTTAATTTAACAATAATTTTTCAGTTTTTTTTTAAGTTTAGTACTAATAAGTAGTCTAATAAGTTATTAGAACCATTATTGTAACATGAGCTACACGTAGTGCTGGACCCATTGTTTGTTAGCTAAGATACACCTTGGCTCTAAGCTGGGTTACAGCTATTACCCTTATCGGTAAGTAAAAATAATGTTGTTTTGTTGGTAATTGTAAACTAAATAAACTAAATAGTCCATTAGGTTTACCGTTTACGGGTAGAAGTAAAAAGTACCTTCCACTGATTGTAATCAGGCTAATTTATCAGCCCTATTATGTGCTCAGCGTTATTCTTATAACATTAATGTTGTAATTTTTAATCTGTTTTGTCTTGTCCAAAGATTAGTTTAAATTAGAATTGGGTTGGAGTAAGGCAGCGGGTCTTGACGCCTATCGCCCAGCATAAAATTCCCATGCCTACCGCCCACCAAAAAATCCTTTGCCTAACGCCCATTCAAAAGTATATAAAGTCCCGTCGCAGAATAATTCTCCCCTTTTTGTTTTGAACCACTTAGGAAAGTCTGTCTTGTTATTTTATTTAAGCGTTAATAAGGTTACGTTTTTTATGTTGTTTAGGTTGTTACGTCAGACTTCGGCTAACGCATACGGGTGGTATGGCCACAGACTTCCCAAAGGATGAAAACTGAAAGGGAAAGAGGAAATGGTTCGTACGCGTCTAAATATACTTTTTTTTTCACTGGGCGGTAGGCATGAGAAGTTTCGCTGGGCGGTGGACATGGGATTTTGTTTTGCTGGGCGGTAGGCATGGGCGTATGCATTGGATTTTTATGATGGACGGTAGGCGTCAAGACCCGCTGCCTTACTTCAGCCTAGAATTGAATTATGATTCAATTCTAACTTTCAATATTATTCAGTTCTGGAATTTGAAGACACCTTTTTTGAAGCCGTCAACAACACCGGCTCAGACTCTTGTTTGACGAGAAAAGANTGATTTTCCTCAATAATGACTTTTTGCCACGGACGTACACACTCGAGTCCATCTTGTCATGTCTCCCTTCTCATCTCTTACCTTCTCTGACCACATGTGCGCGATTTGGGTACGGCAGGTACGTCGTACCTACGGCGTACCCCGTACCTAAGTTACGGTTACGGTATTGCTCCAATTTTTTCCTTAAGGTACGGATACGGGTAAGGTAAGGATGATTGAATTTCTAAAGGTACGGGGTAAGAAGATACGGCGTACCTTCAGGTTACGGTTATGGGTACGGTACGGCATGTTAAGCTAAAGGTACGGAGGTACGCCGTACCTAATTGACAGATGTGTTGTATTAATTTTTTCAGAATTTTTTACGCGAGGGATTTTACTAATAATCAAGGCCGACCAAAAGCATTATTAGCAGCAGAAAGCATAATCAAATGGTCTGCCCATTGATATTTTGTATCTTCGTGATTCATCGAAAATGGAGTCGAATGACACTTACACGATCGCATTTTCAGCATTGAAAAGCATTTTCTGACTTTTTAAGCAGTAAATCGCATTTTCTGACTTTTTAAGCATTAAATCGCATTTTCTCATATCTTCCTCGGAAAACTGCCATTTTCTACCTGTATTAAAATAACAATAACAGAATGATAATGATTTGAGAAAAGTGACTTTTATGCCCACAGCTGGAATGGGTCCAAGGTAACTTTTGCAAAGTCACGTCTCCAGACGAAATAGTCACTTCCGGATAAACATGGGGAAAATATTAATGTGTGCGTCTAGATGGTCAAGACAGTTTCCGGATTCGGGCCTACAATTTAAAAACGCTAAGTTGATTTGTGTACATTGCAACGAAGAAATTGACTACTTTAAAAAATCTACCGTGGAAGGTCATGTCAAATCAGCAAAGCACAGAAGAAACAAAGGTGAAATGACAGCAAATTCACTTGTTATTAGAAATTATGTATTCTGATTTACAAATTTTAATACTTTATTATGATTTTAGATGCTCAGCATCGGGCTTTAAAGTCGCAGCCAAAAATACACGAAGTGGACAAGAGTGTAAAGCGCTGGGACAGCATGGTAAACACTTTCACGGCTGCTGGAATTCCATTGAATGTTTTTCATGAAGGTTCAACTGTTCGTACATGGATGGTAGAAAATGCGAAAACAGGAAACTCGATGCCTTCATTATCAAGTTTAAGAAGGCGACTAGTCAAGCTTGGAAAGGAGGACCATGAGTCAACTTCTGAGTTTCTCAAGTGAGTTTCAAAATTTAAAATCTGAGTCAGACCATTCAGGTTCCAATCTTGTTTGGTGTTCCAATGTTAAAAACTACCTTTGAACCATTATAATCCAATCCAAATTTGCTCAATTTTTATAGGGACAAACAGATTGTAGTTGTTGCCGACGAATCTGTTGATGTGAGAAACAGGAAAATTTTTAGCATATTGGCAAAGCCTTTAGGACCAGCGACAAACTTTCGATTGGTTTCTTGTAAAGTTGTTGAAACTTGCAATGGATTTGAAGTAGCCAGGCAGATTGACGAAGCCATGAAATCGCATTCTATAGCAAGGGACAATTTCAAGGTTTTTGTGTCTGACAATGCCCCGTATATGATTTTGGCTGGGACGAAACTTCAGGCATTAAGCGAAACGTAAGCTCATATTTATATTAATATTTATTCGTTAGTAAATGTGAAATATTATTTCCAGACTCATGCACTCCACGTGTTGGGCACATATTTTACACCTTGTATCTGAAGAGCTACGATTCGCCATGTCTGAAGCTGACAATTTTATCGCAAACATGAAGTCAGCCCTCACCAAAGCACCAGCCCGCCGAAACCATCTGCTCCAAGTTTTACTAGAACTTGGATTAGAAGCTAAGTTGCCCCCGGTACCTGCGTTGACTCGCTGGACTACTTGGGTCGGTGCATCGGATTACTATTGGAGAAACTTTGAAGGTGTTGTCAAGTGCATTGAGACATCAGAAGCAGACTCGGTGGTAATGGAGAGGTTAAAATCGTCATGTGAAAATGCTTTTATGGCCTCACAATTAGAAAGATTGGGGAAAGTGTATGAAAGTCTGCGCGCTTCAATTCTCCAGCTTGAAAACGACCATATGCCTGCATCTTCGGTATGGCTAAATTTGCAAGCCATAGAAGAGCTTCTCAAATCTTNTATAGAAGAGCTTCTCAAATCCTGTGGACTCTCTTCGAACAAGCTTAAATTGTACATGGAGAAGAAGCATACTGGGTCGTGTTTTGGAAGGAAGTCCAGGTTTTGGATCCCAGATGGGCCAAAGAGTTTATTCGAGATCATGAACTACCTGCGACAATTGTGCGTCTGTCTAACTCGCGGATAACTCAAGCGGAAATAATTAAATATGAGTTGATCTCTTCTGCCTATATCGTAGAAGGTGATTCAAAAGCACCATTTCGGTTTTGGAACCGTTACGAGTGTGAAATGCCAGAGCTTAGCGCATTGGCCATAATTTGCCTCAGTGTGCCAGCAAGTAGCGCCTCCATTGAAAGAAGCTTCTCACTTCTGAAGCGAATTTTTACTAGGTTAAGAACCAGCCTCACCGATGAAAATTTGGAAATTAATTTAAAAATAGCATTCAATAGAGACGTACGTCAAGAAATTGATTATGAGTTTGAATCTTAGGACGAATAATCTTATGCAAAGCTCCAGCTAGACTAGTGTAATCGCTAAATACCAGTAAACATGAATTTTTAGCGTGAAAATACCATCGCATTAAACAGCATTTTTTGAGAATCTGAGAGCATTTTCCAGCTTTTATAAAAGCATATTTTGGTCGGCCTTGCTAATAATCAACGTCTGGTTTTAAAGGGAGCGGGATCGGAAGAGTGAGCAATTTTTTTGTCAGAGGAGCAAGAGCGGAGGCCGGATTTTTGTTTCTGTTATGTGCGATTGTTTCTGTAAACGAGCGGGGACGATAATTTTTTGAGGATGGGAGGAGCGGGTGAGTGAACTACAATTCAAAGGAACTGGATTGGAAGCTCCCTCATGTTCCATTTGAGGCATCTTATATCTTGTCACTCTCTTGGTTTACCAAATTACATTCTCAGCACAGGTGGAGTATGACAAGCTGCCGCTACCACATCCCGCTCCCTAAATTTTAAACCGCTCAAAACTTTGCTCTCAATGCTACAAATTTTTAAACACAGCTCAGCCTTGTGTACGAAATTCAGGACTTAAGGCTCATTTCTTCAGTAAAACAGCTCTAGCGCTCTCTCTCCAGTTAAGCAAAGCACCGGCGCTCCTGGAATATAAAAAGCGGGAGCGGCAACAGAAGCTAACACGCCACTAAAGATATTTTTAATGGAGAAAATCGCTCCGGCCACAGGTTGACAAAATTCCGCTCAAGCTTTCACCTGAAAACAATCCCTCCGCTGCTACTACTTTTTCAAAAAAAAAAAAATTTTTTTTTGATATTTTATATTTGTTTGGTTGTGTAAATATAACATCTTAAATATAGTAATAATATTTAAATAATTACTAAGCACAAATGGGTACATAAATATTTATTAATAATCTAATGACATTTGGTCATCCTTGTCTCAACGATTTTTGCAATATTTTCATATCTTTGCATTAAGGTACGGGGTACGGGGTACGCCGTACCTTAAGGGTAAGCCGTACCTTAAGGGTACGCTGTACCTTAAGGGTACGCTGTACCTTAAGGGTACGCTTTACCTTTAGGATACGAGTACGGGTACGATACGTGGGGAAAATTTTGCTTACGCGCGAGGTACGGCATCAATTTTTTTCTTCAGGTACGGATACCGTTAAGGTACGGCAATATTTATTTCTTAACAAAATTTTCAGTTTTTCCAGGGTTAACTTGTTAATACATTTAGACTCTTATTGCTTGAAATAACTTTTTTTTCAGTTTATCACCGAGACTACAATTTAAGATCTACAGGGTGGGTTATCTTTAGTGTCCCTATAGCCGAGGAAGAGATAAGGGCTATACTCATTCTTCCATTTTCATATGTTGTAGTCTCTGAGACTTACCCTCTTCTCTATGAAATCCCATTTTCAACAAAAAACCTGTCTCATGGCGTGTGTCAGCTTATGACTATTGTTTCAACCATGCACTTCATATGTTATCCAAACTAGAAGGGGTTACTTGAGATTGTATGCGAAGACTGACTTGAAGAGAAATCAATAGCGCGAAAACCATAATCCAAATTCAAATTATTCAAATTTTAAATTTGGGTTATGATTTTCGCGCCACAGAATACCTTCCTCAAGGTATTCGCCGAATAGAATCTCATGTAACCCCGTTGAGTTTGAATAACATGTGTAGTGTAGGGCTAAAACCATAGTCATAAGCGGACCGACGCCATGCGACCGTTTTTTTCTAGGAATGAGATTGGAAAGAGAAGCGTGAGGGTCTGTCGTAGACAAGTTGACATACTCCGACATTGGAATAAAAATTTAAAATAAAACTACTATTCACTGCCGTGAGAAATGAAACATGTATCAATTTAAATTTAACTGCATCAAATTTTTGCGATCGATATAGATCGAAAGAACTAGATTAACAAGGAATTATTTTAACCCAAAAGATGGAGATAGACATTGGCATAATCGTTCTTCTAACCAAAGATCGAGATCGATCGATCTCTTGACGAAAAGAACGAGATCGCGATCGGTAGTAGTCGATCTTTCTTTCGTAAAATTGAGATCGAGATCGATACTTATCGATCGCTCAACTAAAAGATCGAGATCGAGATCGGCCCTCAGTCGATCATTCCAACTAAAGATCGAGATCGATGTCAGTTGATTGTTCTATCAAGCGATCGAAATCGAGATCGGCACTCAGTCGACCATCTCAGAGAAAGATCGAGATCGAGATAGGCTACCATCGATCTCACCACCAAAAGATCGAGATCGAGATCGATGGGTCAGTGTTGCAACTGTGGTTATTACGCTGTATTCACTAAATAGTTGGGGAATATTTGGTTGGATTGCACCAAAGGGGACCCAATATTTTCCCAATAGATCCTCCCAGCAAAAAAACTTAGAAATATTTCACAATCATGTTATGTGTCCCTCTTGAGCGATGAAATGACCTCTACAAATGTTGCTTAGAATAGTTCAGTGACCAACTTTTCCTAATAAAATTTTTCTCTGTGATCACTTGTTCAAATTTTTGAAAATTTTGAAAATTTTAAAAAACATTGAAAAATTTCATAATCATGTTAGTACGATACGGAAATCAGACCACATGAAAACTCACTACACAGTTGAAAGAAATTGTCAAATTGTACGTCCATATTTAACGGAAATCATAATCTTATAAAAGATTTAAAGAGATTTCATTAATATTCCGCGCAACAGAATACAATCTAGCTATAAAAGCCCTGTATGGAACCCAGTCAAACAATCGAATTCTTGGGGCGGCATTCAGAGAGTCGTCCACGTCCCCCGGCCTTGCAGACGTTTCCGAAAAAGTATTTATGAACTGTTATTAAATTTCAGTTTGACCTGTTTATAGGTCACCGCAGAGAAAAAGTATGAAAGTAAAAGTTACTCGAGTATTTGAGTTGAGTAACTTTTGTAGAGGTAATTTTGCTGGTTATGAGGGAATATAAGTGGTCACCTTGACCTTTGACTTCCTGAGGTCACCGCAGAGAAAAAGTTTGTAAGCAAAAGTTAATCGTGTCACTGGATTGAACAACTTTTGTGGAGGTCATTATATCGGTCATATAGGGCATGAAATCAATTTGTACTAAAAAAAAATTCGAAATGGGGAATCTAATGTTAAAAACTTGGAAATTTTCACGGCCCCCCTTAGGTCAAATCCAATCATTCTTGACCTCAGGAGGTCATCACAGAGAAAAATGTCATTAGGAATAGTTGGTCACTGAATGATTCTANGTAGACAACATTTGGAAAGGTCATTTCATCGCTCAAGAGGAACACATAACATGATTGTGAAATTTTTCAATGTTTTTTAAAATTTTCAAAATTTTCAAAAATTTGAACAAGTGATCACAGAAAAATTTTATTAGGAAAAGTTGGTCACTGAACTATTCTAAGCAACATTTGTAGAGGTCATTTCATTGCTCAAGAGGGACACAAAACATGATTGTGAAATTTTTCTAAGTTTTTTTGCTGGGAGGATGTATTGGGAGGATCTATTCGGAAAATATTGGGTACCCTTTGGTGCAATCCAACCGAATATTTGGTTTACAACAGCAAAATTCCAAATTTCTCCCCCAAAATGATTCAATATTGTGCAAAATTATGAAAAATTATGCAATTTATGCGTTTCATGCGGGAGAAGTTGGTATCAATCTTCATAATTTTCCTTGATTCAATGACACTAGAAGTATGAAATAGATGACTAGGACTAGGGTTAATTACGATTATGCAATTTTATACATATCAGTAGGACCCGTTACACTAGAAGTAGCAGCCCGCTGCTTGATTTAGCGTCCACTAGATCTAGCAGCGGGCTGCAAGATTTAGCAGCGGGCTGCTAGATTTAGCAGCTCAGCCTCTAGATGTAGGGGCTGAGCTGCTAGATCTAGCAGCACTAAACTTATTTTCAAAAGCTGGAACATATATCTTCTTGACAAGTTTAGCTACTATTTTTAATCGATAGTAAATCAAATTTAGCAACTTTTCACCGTGGGAAAAAAAATTCATCGTGGCAGGGCTGAGTTATTCAATAAAATGTGTCTATAAATTACATGCCTCAACATTTCTGGTTAATTTTTTTTAAATTAAATAGCTTATCCTATGGTCTTTCGACTAATATAAAGCTCAGTCGAGAATATTGATACACGAGTTTAGAAAAATAATTGAAAAGTGAAGCTGCTAAAACTAGGGTCTCTGCTGCTAAATCTAGCGGCTCTGATGCTAAATCTAGGAACTTGAGCTCCTAGATATAGGAGCAGCTCCTAAATCTAGGAGCAGCTCTTAAATCTAGGGACTGCTGCTAGATCCAGCGACATTGGCGCTGGCAACATCTCATTTATTGAAATTAGCCGTATTAACCTTAAAAAACTTATTTCCGATGCATTTCAATTGTGACAAAAAAAAATTTTCTTTGTTTAACATAATAAACGAATTAGGTTATTAATTACGTTATTAATTACGTTATTATTATGATGAATTAGTAGTGAAAAAATTGTCGTGATCAAGGATGATTGACAAAATGAAATTGGGCTATAAAAATATCATGTCATAACTCTTGTTAAAACTTTTATTTACTTTGTTCTTGAATGCTTTGCTACATCCAGACCCTACGCATGAAAATGAGTTCTAGCTTTGGTTTCGGAAACACAGTGTAACGCCTATTATTTGTTTTGCTTTCACCGTCCGTTGTTCAGAGATAGTGCATTACTACTAGTAAAATTTTCTTTCAATTCTAATTCCTCAAAAAAATTATTTAAATTGTTGGTAAATTACAAAAGAATATTGCACTTTTTTTGAACAACAGACAAAGAAAGCTAAAATTTTTACGGGAGTTACTTCCAATATCAGTTTAATAAGAAATCTAGCAACTAGAAATTTTAAAAACTTCCTCCACTGCTCTCATCAGCTTATTCCGTATGTTAGTCGTAGTTTTTAACAAAAATCTTTTAATTGTTTCTGTATTTCTGTTATTCCAAGTTGTAAAACGAAATTTACTACTTCCGTAAGCTCAACTTTTAATATTTATAAATAATATATTATTTTTTTTTGAGAAATAATAGAATAGTTTACTATTCTATTATTTGTTTAACTGTTTGTTTCACTGTAGAACTATTTTCTCATTTGTTTTACAATTAATTGATTACTATTTTCTAATTTTATTTTTTTATAAAGAATTTTTATAGCAAAATTCAACAATAAGATACGAAAGGTAGGCAACACTGCAAACCCCTAGAAGTAGGAGCAAAGCACCTAGAAATAGCAGCTACACCACTTCTACTTCTAACAGCAGAGCTGCTAGATATAGCGTCCACTACATCTAGCAGCAAAGACGCTACTTCTAGTGTATCAGACCTTACTGGCATATTATGCATTTAGTCGGCCTTGTTTATAATAACGTATTCAGCAATGGCGTAGTGATTGTTTTAAATTTTAGTGATTTTGTAGAAACTTTGACATCTTGGTAAACGTACGAAAACTCATTCTAAAAGGACTTTATTCATAACCCAACAAAACAGGTAGTATTACTGCTTGTACGCAAAACTAAACATAAATTCTAATTCATGTTTTTTTAGTGGTCATAATATTCACCAACAATCAGTCATCAGTTGATGCAAATTGGGGCGCTCCGCATCACAAAGCATCCTATGCAAAATTCAGAACAACTTGGAAATGCATTGGAGCATTTCCCTTCAAGTCCACATTTGATCACTTTCGTTTTCGATTATTATTAGCTTATCTACACTTGTTGTAAACTTTCATTCATTCAAAAGTTACAGCCAAAAAACGAAAAACAGAAAATATAGTTTTTTGGCTATAACTTCTAAACCAATGAATGAAACTGTACAATTGACGGTTAGGTAAGCTCCAGATAATCTCGCCTATCATATTCGTTCATCAAACACGTCAAAAATACAACAAAGTTTTTTCTTCGTTTTTCTTGGATAACTTTGGTATTTGTGAACGGAATTTGAAAAGTTAAAGTGCGTTGAATTTCTATTGATGTTCCCTATAGAATAGGATCATAAAAACAGGGGGTCAAAAATTTGACCAAAATTTGAAAAAATGGCAAGGGGTACCCCTTGCCATTTTTTCAAAATTGGGCAAATTTTGGACCCCATGTTTTTATTGATTAATTAGTTAGCCCTTATCACTCTAATTCCAACAAGCGCTTATTTTCGAAAATCCATCAATAAATCACAAAGTTATTGCGAAAATAAGAAATTTTTTTTTTCGTTTGTTTTTTAAACTTTTAGATATGGATACGATAGAGATCATTATTTGAAGCTTGCCGATACCTTAGTTTCCAAGTTTCAGTCATCCATTCAAAAGTTACAGCCAAAAAACGAAAAACAGAAAATATAGTTTTTTGGCTATAACTTCTAAACCAATGAATGAAACTGTACAATTGACGGTTAGGTAAGCTCCAGATAATCTCGCCTATCATATTCGTTCATCAAACACGTCAAAAATACAACAAAGTTTTTTCTTCGTTTTTCTTGGATAACTTTGGTATTTGTGAACGGAATTTGAAAAGTTAAAGTGCGTTGAATTTCTATTGATGTTCCCTATAGAATAGGATCATAAAAACAGGGGGTCAAAAATTTGACCAAAATTTGAAAAAATGGCAAGGGGTTGGGCAAATTTTGGACCCCATGTTTTTATTGATTAATTAGTTAGCCCTTATCACTCTAATTCCAACAAGCGCTTATTTTCGAAAATCCATCAGTAAATCACAAAGTTATTGCGAAAATAAGAAATTTTTTTTTTCGTTTGTTTTTTAAACTTTTAGATATGGATACGATAGAGATCATTATTTGAAGCTTGCCGATACCTTAGTTTCCAAGTTTCAGTCATCCATTCAAAAGTTACAGCCAAAAAACGAAAAACAGAAAATATAGTTTTTTGGCTATAACTTCTAAACCAATGAATGAAACTGTACAATTGACGGTTAGGTAAGCTCCAGATAATCTCGCCTATCATATTCGTTCATCAAACACGTCAAAAATACAACAAAGTTTTTTCTTCGTTTTTCGTGGATAACTTTGGTATTTGTGAACGGAATTTGAAAAGTTAAAGTGCGTTGAATTTCTATTGATGTTCCCTATAGAATAGGATCATAAAAACAGGGGGTCAAAAATTTGACCAAAATTTGAAAAAATGGCAAGGGGTACCCCTTGCCATTTTTTCAAAATTGGGCAAATTTTGGACCCCATGTTTTTATTGATTAATTAGTTAGCCCTTATCACTCTAATTCCAACAAGCGCTTATTTTCGAAAATCCATCAATAAATCACAAAGTTATTGCGAAAATAAGAAATTTTTTTTTTCGTTTGTTTTTTAAACTTTTAGATATGGATACGATAGAGATCATTATTTGAAGCTTGCCGATACCTTAGTTTCCAAGTTTCAGTCATCCATTCAAAAGTTACAGCCAAAAAACGAAAAACAGAAAATATAGTTTTTTGGCTATAACTTCTAAACCAATGAATGAAACTGTACAATTGACGGTTAGGTAAGCTCCAGATAATCTCGCCTATCATATTCGTTCATCAAACACGTCAAAAATACAACAAAGTTTTTTCTTCGTTTTTCGTGGATAACTTTGGTATTTGTGAACGGAATTTGAAAAGTTAAAGTGCGTTGAATTTCTATTGATGTTCCCTATAGAATAGGATCATAAAAACAGGGGGTCAAAAATTTGACCAAAATTTGAAAAAATGGCAAGGGGTACCCCTTGCCATTTTTTCAAAATTGGGCAAATTTTGGACCCCATGTTTTTATTGATTAATTAGTTAGCCCTTATCACTCTAATTCCAACAAGCGCTTATTTTCGAAAATCCATCAATAAATCACAAAGTTATTGCGAAAATAAGAAATTTTTTTTTTCGTTTGTTTTTTAAACTTTTAGATATGGATACGATAGAGATCATTATTTGAAGCTTGCCGATACCTTAGTTTCCAAGTTTCAGTCATCCATTCAAAAGTTACAGCCAAAAAACGAAAAACAGAAAATATAGTTTTTTGGCTATAACTTCTAAACCAATGAATGAAACTGTACAATTGACGGTTAGGTAAGCTCCAGATAATCTCGCCTATCATATTCGTTCATCAAACACGTCAAAAATACAACAAAGTTTTTTCTTCGTTTTTCGTGGATAACTTTGGTATTTGTGAACGGAATTTGAAAAGTTAAAGTGCGTTGAATTTCTATTGATGTTCCCTATAGAATAGGATCATAAAAACAGGGGGTCAAAAATTTGACCAAAATTTGAAAAAATGGCAAGGGGTACCCCTTGCCATTTTTTCAAAATTGGGCAAATTTTGGACCCCATGTTTTTATTGATTAATTAGTTAGCCCTTATCACTCTAATTCCAACAAGCGCTTATTTTCGAAAATCCATCAATAAATCACAAAGTTATTGCGAAAATAAGAAATTTTTTTTTTCGTTTGTTTTTTAAACTTTTAGATATGGATACGATAGAGATCATTATTTGAAGCTTGCCGATACCTTAGTTTCCAAGTTTCAGTCATCCATTCAAAAGTTACAGCCAAAAAACGAAAAACAGAAAATATAGTTTTTTGGCTATAACTTCTAAACCAATGAATGAAACTGTACAATTGACGGTTAGGTAAGCTCCAGATAATCTCGCCTATCATATTCGTTCATCAAACACGTCAAAAATACAACAAAGTTTTTTCTTCGTTTTTC
>NIPM01000514.1:0-55010 GCA_002738285.1 Holacanthella duospinosa
TTTGTGGTTAGAACTAAGATTAAAGATGTAAGCACGATTTCGGATTAACTTTAGTTTCATCTGCATTAATTACGAGATCGTTTGTCAAATTATCGAAATATAGAGAAATTTTTTTGTTAAGTTTTACCATAAAAAGTAACCCATCTAGATCAAGAATTTTTGATGAAAATAATCATATTAGTTCAGTGGTTAAAATTTCTTTAACTTGATTCCGTTTTGTTAAAGTTAGGACGTACCTATCGTCAGATAAAAGACTTTTTACTTTTCTGCTCTTGAATTAGGTTTGTTAACTAGTTATAATACACAGTACAGGAAAACCTACTCTTATTATATTGGTTGAGTTATGTTTTATGGCGACGAAAGCCTCTCACCTTCACTATTCTTATCATACATCCACTAAAGGATTTTTTTGTAATAGTTTCAGGACTTGTAGTCAAACAAATGAAAAAATGTACACTTTATTTCACAAGATCTTACTATCGAGCTTCAAAATCAGAAAATCATGATCAGAAAAGATGGTTTTTCTTCATTTACATTTTATAAGAAATGCTGATCTTATATCTGATATAAGACCACATGTATAAAAGACCCGGATTTTGCGTCGACGGAAGGAAGATTATATAAAAGAAATGCACTGTACCTTGCTATCGAGCTAAGTTTATACAGTGGTTTTAGCTTAATGTCACCTCTGAGAGACCCGAAAAATCGGTTGACACTAAAAAGAGTTGATAATAGTCGATTATGTCAACTGAGTGATAAGTTAAAGATTTGGTGACATTAACCGGAGTTCCTGGTTTTAACGGCACATTTTATTGTACGATATATTTTGCAACTTATTTTACAGGTTTTAGAGGTTGTTACCTGGATTTGCAATACTTTAAAAGCAAATAACTTCTCAAAGTAATCACTCATTTTTTCGCAAATTCCACTTGAATTTCTCTGTAGTCGTTCTTGTAACAAATGTTAAAATGAAACAAAAGAATTAGTTCATGTGGTACGTCACTCAATCAGCAATTAGATGTAAAGTATGAATCTGACATGTATTTTTGACGTTCAAGTCAAATTTTGCAAACAAAATTAGGGAAATCTATAGAATTATTTTTGGAGAGTTTGACTTGACCGCCACAAATGGGCGCCATATCCGTATTAGACGTAAATTTTCTGTTCGATTGAAATAATTCTAGTCAAATTTCAGTGCGTTATTCGAGATTTGTTTTAAAAATTAAAAAAAATCCAGTGAAATTTGCAAACATTTTGAAGAACTCGTGTATGCAATAATGGATGTTGTATCCTTAATCTAGAAAAACTTTACGATCGATTGACATATCTTTCATTCAATTCGCGATTTGAAATTCGCTACAATTTTACTGAAAGTGGGATGGGAAAGTTATTTTAGTGTGCCCATCTAAGTTTAGCATACTCGCGATTGGGATACGTCCACGGGTGCTAGTGAGTCTTTAAGAAAAGCTTTCAGGATGCAGGATGTTGCACTTAGGTAAGAGACCGCATGATAAATACAATAAATAGGTTAATGAAACCGTTCTTACAAGCGTCACTGATCGCCCAAACTATTTAAATAAACATGAGTTTATATTCTGCCCTTGAGAACTGGAAGTTTACATTAACGTGTGTTTATCTGCCATGCAGGCAGTTCAAATGAGGTGACAATAGGCGGTGGTTGACAATGGTGGTGTGACAAGAAGGGGTAGTGACATTAAACTAAAACCACTGTATCTGTAATCAAGTGATCATTAATCATGTAATCAAACCTGCTCTGGAGCTTAATTCCAGCTTCTAACTGGTGATTACATTTTCGGAAACAACTTGCTCTAACTGCCAACTTGTATTGTTACTATTAACGACACAAATTATGTCATATATATAACATAGTTGACTAGAAAAATAGATCGACTTTGAAACAAGCGACCATCCAAGTTGACATGAAAAAAAAAATTTTATATCACTAAAATATGCAAATTATACCCTGATTTACCTTTTTAGTGTTAAAGAATAATCAAAAATACAAAAAATACAAAAAATACAAAAAATACAAAAGATACCAATGATAACATTGTATTTTTTGACGATGTATTATACATGGTATTATACGTATTATACGTTGACGTATTATACGTATGACACACTCTGCCATGTGAGTAAATTGTTTTTATTCATTTCATAGTAAAAAGTAAATCTCTAAGATGAATTATCTGACGACAAAGTTAAATATTCACACACTGATAGTTATTTCTGCAGTAGGTTAGAAGTTAAATTTCTTTTCATATCATTGGTTTTGTTATTAATCATATTAGATTTAATGAGTTGGTATTTCCATAAGTAGTCGCTTAATTACAGTAATAAATGAACATTTGTGGTTAGAACTAAGATTAAAGATGTAAGCACGATTTCGGATTAACTTTAGTTTCATCTGCATTAATTACAAGATCGTTTGTCAAATTATCGAAATATAGAGAAATTTTGTTGTTAAGTGTTACCATAAAAAGTAACGCATCTAGATCAAGAATTTTTGATGAAAATAACCATATTAGTTCAGTGGTTAAAATTTCTTTAACTTGATTCCGTTTTGTTAAAGTTAGGACGTACCTATCGTCAGCGTTTTAAGTCATGCGACACTTTTCTCTTTCAACTTTTTCTTTTTGCTGACGTTAATTTACTCTCACAAATAAGAACCACCAAGTGATACATATCTGGGCAAATATGTTCGTATCAGTTTTAAAATTGAAACAGAGTGACCTAAGTAAAACAGATTTGACTTATTTGTGAAATATCCATCCCGTGAATTTGTGTAAGTAATTTGCCAATTTATCGGAAGTATATCGTACATTGATATGACATCCATTTTTAGAAGTCAAATCAAATTTTGCAAAAATTATGTTACTTTGTGCTAAAAAAATTTTTTTTAATATTACTTACTATTGTTTGTGCTTATGTCAACTTTTACGAAAATTTTGAAGATTTATAGTGGAATTATTCTATTTAATATACATTGTATGGTGCTATTGCTGCATCATTCCAACATAGCCGTATGGTTTTAGGTAACTGGTTATCGCTCAAAGAAAATCCCACACGGGTTTCGTGGATTGACCTGTTTGCTAGCCGAATATATCTCTTAGAGTCAATCAATACAAAATCTTGAGATAGGCTAGAAATTTGAATTCAAAAAAATTGTTCGATGTTATAGCTGCATCTTTCCAACATAACCATGCGGTTTTGGATAGTGGGTTATCGCTCAAAGGAAAGCCCACACGGGTTTAGTGGATTGCCCCATTGGCTTGTGGAATATATCTCATAGAGTCAATCAATACAAAATCTTGAAATAGGCCATAAATTTGGATTTAAAAAAATTGTATGGTGTTATTGCTGCATCATTCCAACATAACCGTATGGTTTTAAGTAACTGGTTATCGCTTAAAGGAAATCCCACACGGGTTTAGTGGCTTGGCCCGTTGGCTTGTGGAATATATCTCACAGAGACAATCAAGACAAAATCTTGAGATAGACAAGAAATTTGAATTCAAAAAAATTGTATGGTGTTATTGTTGCATCTTTTCAACATAACCATGTGGTTTTGGATAACTGGTAATCGCTCAAAGGAAAGCTCACACGGCACGATGGCTTTTTTGTGCTATCTCCACTTTTCGTCAAAAATCTTGGTACCGACGACCGGTAGTAAATGGCGAGTTAAGTGAATTCGCAGTTTTAATGTCAGTGTCTTCTCACCCTATAATATTGTAAAGTCCAATTCAAAATAAGTATTTGCAACCGATCTTTACAAAACAAGTGGGTTTGAGTTTTGGTTTTTGAAAAAATGTGCTTTGGTCTCGGATTCGAGCGTCACCAAAAAATTGGATTCGTTCTCAAAGTTGTTTAATACAAAAGAATGGATTTCGGAGCTGGTTTTTGGTTTAGATTATCAAATAGTATCTAGTCAGAGAAGTGGATTATTAGTCCGATTTACCCACACGGGGACTTACATACCTGTAAACTTTTACTTGCATTTTGATTGTCAAATCATGAACTATCTTTGGAATAGAGAAGGTTTACATTTGATTATTCCTTAAATAGAAAAGGTTTAGCTTTAAAGCAACGTATTAAGATGTAGGACAGTAAATGTGACGAATATTGAAAATACCTGAGTGGAAAATACTTAAACGTACTTTATGTGCACGACTGGATTTAAAATTTTTATGGAACCCTGCTCCATGTACTTATCATTACAACAAATAAGATTTCGGAATTAAAAATTCAGTTTGTCCAAAAAAATTGTCCAAACAAATTAGCAAATGCTAATAAACTTTACAAGATCCAAAACAAAAAGTAATGCATTAGATTCATAAGAAATTTGATTTTTTTTATACAAATACAGTTTCGTTTAGAGGTTTTGTATATTATCATTAATTTTGGCATGTAAGGTATCCATTGTTCAAAAAAATTTTAATAGTTTTATCATCAGTATAACTTATTCTCATAGTCTTATTCTTAAATGTCTATCTGCTGTGAAATTCACTGTTGGCAGTTTTGAAGTGGTTGTTTTACCAAAAATTTATAAAATAAGTCTTACTTCACGGATGCCAACTTGTATTTTATTGTCAAAATTCCATTGCAATACAAGTATTGTGCTATCGAGGCATGATAGAGAATTTTTTATCAATTTGCAAGCTAGTNGAGGCATGATAGAGAATTTTTTATCAATTTGCAAGCTAGTTTATCCATTTTAGTTAGTAAAAGTCGCTGATCAATTGTTTAGGTATATTTGTTACGAAAAAACGAAAACCTGAAATAAAAATTTTTATAAGCAGATTTTACTATCTGTCCATGGAAACGATGCTTTTTTGAATTTCAAAATAAATAACTCTGAAAGTTGTACTTTTTCCACTGGCATCTTCAATTAATATTGCACTACGCATTAATCGATGTCCTGACGACTACCCGTCTAGCAGGTTCTTTTATCGCTGATGTTACAATTCAATTTTTTTTACGTGTAGAACACTTCCTTAACAATTAAATACCAATTTCAGTTGTTTCTTACGTTAATCTAGGTCGTGTGTGTTGTATTTAATTCTGAACTGGGATTTTCATGGTTGAAAACAAAACAACATAAAAAACAAAAAACATAAAAAACATAAAAAACAAAAAACCGTTTTAAACAATAAAAACGTTTTTTATGTTTTTAAAAACAAAACAAAAAAACAGCAACACTGGTTAAAAGTTCAAACCAGGTAGTTACAATTCTTTGAGATATGTGATATATGGTCTGTCCAAGTCATCGTGGGATCATAGTGAAGCTCTAAGAACTTGATTGAATCAGTTGATTGTATTACCACGTTCCCATTTTTTAATTAAACTAGCATACAAAGTACTAATTCTATGTGTAAAAAAATGTTGAATATGAGTATGTAGAAGATGAATTATAAAGATGATGAAGAAGAAGATGATGATGAACCGGAAGCCACAGTTGAGAGTTTAATTATTATATTAATTTTAAATTTAATAAAAATAATAAAAATAATAATAATAAAAAATATTATTATAATAATAAAGAAATGATGAGAGGAGAGGAGCACCAACCAGTCCGAGATCTTGAAGATGAATGATCTGGCCTCAAGGCCAGGCTCTCCACACGCACCACACACAACCACGCCATAGACAACAACAAGTACAACTCCCACATTACCCCTTTTCTCGGGAACATTGTGACCTCACAATGGAAATAAAATAAAAATTGGAAAAGTTGAAAAAATGCCAATATAACAAACGAAAAAAAATTTTTTTTTATAAAAATCCAATTTACTTTAAGTTATATAAAAATCAAGGAATTTAACGGGAAATTCAGGATTATAACAGGGAATTGAAGGAAATTGACGAGGTTTTTTAATAAAAATAATTGTTTGAATTTGAGTGTTGGAGGATTTGCAGTGTGATGTCTCCCGGGCGCTCTGGAAAGTTGGCGTCCACGCCATCGCAACGTCAATAATCATCAGTCTGAAGAGTTGGAAGGAATAGTCGGTTTTTTTTGACGCTTTCTTAATCAATTTTTTCAAACATTCAAAACAGAATTGAAATTATTTCCGGCAACTCGAACTCGGGCAGGTGCAGTTTGCAGGGGAACTGTACTAACCGAATCTAAGTTCTGATTAAGATTTACGACGGAATGTGGAACGGGATGTACGGAAAAATTATTGTCGGATAAATTCGTCATATTGTCAGTGGAAGATTGAATAGGTGGAGGAGTAGAAAGTTTCGGTAAATCGGAATCAAGTTCTAAATTCGAGGAGTTATCAATTTCTGGTACCGGATTTCCATTGGTATCATTCGGAATATTGTATAATTTAACTTTTTGAATGGAAACAATTTTTGATTTTGGCTTCACAGCATCAGGCATTGTCTGAATACAAATGTTCGTAGGAAATCTATGACAAACTACTTCGAAATCACCTTTCCAATTAGGTGTTAAGTTTCTAGAATGACCCGCTAAACTCGTAAATTTTTGAACTAACATCNTAGGTGTTAAGTTTCTAGAATGACCCGCTAAACTCGTAAATTTTTGAACTAACATCAGTTGACCCTTTTCGTAAGTAATTGGCTGATGCTTGGAATTAAACAATTGCTGTGAGTTCTGTTGATTGGAAATCGTATTGTGTCTAGCTTCGGCTGAAGCATCCTGAAGACGATGTGTGGAAACACTCTGTTCTTCGGCTTCTATCCATTCACGTAAAGTCGGTAATAAATTATCAGACGGTAAGTTCGGTAGCCTACCATAAACCAGAAAATAAGGCGAATGCCCTGTGATTTTGTGAACGGTAGAATTTATAGCGAATACTGCTCAAGGAAGATGTAAATCCCAATTTTTTTGGTTAGTTTGTACAAACTTAGCGAGAATACGTTTAATCGTGCCATTAACCCTTTCGTCAACCCCATTAGCCTGTGGATGATATGCTGAAGTGCGGAGTAATTTGATACTATTCATCTGTGCGAAATGACAAAATTCCATGGAAGAAAAATGATTACCTTGATCGGTGAGAATTTTCACTGGACAACTGAGGCGAGAAATCAAATCGCGTTGTAAAATTCGAATCGCACTTTTGGAATGAGCGGAATGAACGGGGAATACTTCGATATAACGTGTCAACAAGCAAGTAACAGTAGGTGCATACTGGCTACGCCTTGGAGTCATTGGAAATAAACCAATCTAATCAATACCAACAAGCTCAAATGGAGCTNGTGCATACTGGCTACGCCTTGGAGTCATTGGAAATAAACCAATCTAATCAATACCAACAAGCTCAAATGGAGCTGATGGAGGTTCCGTTGGACTACTCTGCCCTTTGATTANATACTTCGATATAACGTGTCAACAAGCAAGTAACAGTAGGTGCATACTGGCTACGCCTTGGAGTCATTGGAAATAAACCAATCTAATCAATACCAACAAGCTCAAATGGAGCTGATGGAGGTTCCGTTGGACTACTCTGCCCTTTGATTAGAGCGAGGTTGTGAATCTGACACATAGCACAGCTGCGAGCGAAATTTAGTATATGCCTGCACATTTTTGGCCAGAACGAGATGTTATCGCATGCCACGTTTTGAAAAACCCTAAGTGGCCACACGACGTTACGTGAATTTCAGTAATTAAATCTTTCCTAATTTTAGGCGGAATAACCAAACGCCACAATCTACCTTGTTCTTCAAGATTACTGCGATAGAGAATACCATTTTGAAGAGTGAAATCCGCAGCATTCCATAGTTTTTTGAGTTTTGGAGCAGTGGAACCAGGGTGATTTAGGAAATTGATAATTTTACGGAAAATCGGTTTGTTATACTGTAACGGTTACAAATCGACGTCGGCAATTGACTGTAAATATTCAATCCTAGGAGTTAAACTATACAAAGATTCCTCAAAACCTAAGTCAATAGAACTATTTGCTGGATCAACAGGAAATCGAGAAAGTACGTCAGCATCAGTGTGTTTTTTTCCCAGAACGATGGGTAATTGTAAAATCATACGGTTGTAAACGTAAAGCCCATCGTGCGTATTGATCATTAGGATCNCCAGAACGATGGGTAATTGTAAAATCATACGGTTGTAAACGTAAAGCCCATCGTGCGTATTGATCATTAGGATCTTTCAAGTTAATCAGATGACATAACGAATGATGATCGGTAATAACGTCAAAATGTCGACCATACAGATATGGACGAAAGATATTAATTGCCCAAACGATTGCTAAACATTCCCGTTGCGAAGTAGCGTAATTCCTTTCCTCTTGAGTCAAACTACGAGAAGCGTACGCTATGACTCTTTCTTTACCATCCTGTTTTTGGCAAAGAGTGGAACCAATACCATAACCACAAGCGTCAGTATGGAGAAAAGTTGAAGCGTTTTCGTCTGGATACGCTAAAACTGGAGCAGAGCAAAGCTTCTCCTTCAATTCTAAGAACGCCTTCTCTGTCTCAGGTGTCCAGCTGAACTGAACCNCTTCTCTGTCTCAGGTGTCCAGCTGAACTGAACCCCTTTTCTATCAAGCTGATGTAGTGGATCGGCAATTTTCGAGAAATTCGGAATAAACCTACGGTGATACGAGCATAAAGCAATAAGTGTACGAACATCCGAGATGTTTTTCGGAATTGGAAATTCACTAACAGCCCTAATTTTTGCAGGATTTGGATAAATACCTTCGGCGGAAACAACGTAACCCAAGAAATTTAATTCCGTATTTCCAAACGTACATTTCGCTGGTTTTAATTTAATGGAAGATTTCCTTAAAGCCTGAAGAACTAACTTAATCCGTTCCAAGTGAGACTCAAAAGTCTTCCAAAACACGATAATATTGTCCAAATAAAGCAAACAAACTGACAATTTGAATGAACCCAAAGCGGAATCAATCAAACGTTGAAACGTTTCTGGAGCATTACACAAACCAAACGGCATAACGTTAAATTCGAACAAACCATCCGGCGTAACAAAAGCAGTTTTTGGAGAATCTTTAGGATCCATCTCTACCTGATAGTAGGCTTGATCACAATCAATTGTGGAAAAAATTTTCGTATCTCGAAGCCTATCGAGAGCATCGTCCCTACGAGGTAATGGATAACTATCTCGTCGAGTTAACTGATTAACTTTCCTATAATCAACGCAAAATCGCCAAGAACCATCCGGTTTAGAAAAGAGAACGACAGGTGAAGACCATGGAGAATTAGAAGATGAAATAACCCCATTTGCCAACATTCGATCAACCGATCGAGAAATCTCCTGACGTTCAACAAACGAAACACGGTAAGGACGTTGTTTAATCGGTGTAGCGTTGCCTGTATCGATTATATGCTGTGCTAAATCAGTTTTTCCTAACTTCGTTGGATCTGAAGTAAAAATATCTTGAAATTCGACAAGTGTGGAAATTAATTGAGACCTTTGAGTATCAGTTAAATCAGAAGCAATATGCACAGTGGAAAGAAATTTCGATAACAAGGAATCGAGAAGAACGTTTGATAATGAACCCATTGAACCGGACGGAACGCTTATATCTTTTGACTTCGGTGATTGAAACTCGTCAAGAGAACACTGAATCAAAGATTCATCACAAAGATCAAAATTTCCCAAAATTTCACTTTTCCTTAGCTTAACTGGAATTTTGCTAAGATTTGTCACCCTTTCCTTTAGTGACCTTATCTTGTAGTGACTGATGTTATGAAATTGGAAACTGCTAAGAGTCGCGAATTTACTACAACCAGTCCGAGATCTTGACGATAAATGATCTGGCCTCAAGGCCAGACTCTACACGCACTACACACAACCATGCCACAGACAACAACTCTCTGAATCTTTTTTATAAAACTGAACTGATAGGTATACCACAATTGGAAAACTTATCAGAACGGTATTTAAAAAATGAAAAAAACCCAATTGTTGATTAGGGATTCGAACCGGAACATTTGTACCATAGATTCTACCGGTTAACACGAATGAACGACGCAGTAGCAATTGGAAATTGTTGATCACATAGCGCTACAATTTGCAGAAGTGAAGTTTACTAAGATTATTTATTTGTCCTATAAATAGTTTCAGTAAAAATACCTATGGGCGACTTTTGTTGGGGTTTACCAATTCATCTATTTTGCATTTTGTTTCTGTTATGATTTGCCAAAAATTATTTTGATAAATTGTATTTAAAATCAACCTTTGTTTTCCAAAGACATTTTCCGTAGTTGTAATAGTTGTTACAGTTTTTAATTGCCTACATATACAATTGGGAAGTGAATCTATATCTATAATATTTAACGATTACGTTCCAAATCGCTTTTTCTTTCATAAAAATCAGCGTTGTCGACCCAAGATGGCAACGTCGAGCTTACAAGCGTCCTATAAGTCTAAGCGCCATATGGCTATGGGCTATTGTTGGAATAAGTCATCTTCGACCTCTGGCTCATGACTCAACGCTGTTTCTCAGTTTTTTTCTTTACCCAGATTAGAGTAGTTTGCCTTGTTTGAACTATAGGACCAAATTACTATTTTTGTTTAAATCAGTAAGCAATCAGGATAAGGAACCATTATATATATAACATTCAATTTTGAAGTTACTGCAGTCTGAATCTATCATTCTTAGTATAGACTGTTTTGTACAAATCTCTTTGTCTACGACCCTAAATATTTATTACATGGTAGCAGAGCGTGGTTATTTAGACAAACGAAGACTTATACAATTATTTAGTCGAAAGCAATTAGGACAATTATTTAACTAAAAAGTGAGATTCCTGTTTGTTAAACCATTCCAACTTTGTAACACAGAAGCTCTGTAAGTAGAATAACGGATTTGGAAATAAGACGATAGGAATCGTCTGGTTAACGGAGGAGGAATTTGTGAAGTCTCTTTTTACATTTGAGACTTTCACAAAGCAAATAGTAGGGGGAGAGAGGTCATAAAATATCATTGTCTTGGCTCACTAGGTAGGGNTTGAGACTTTCACAAAGCAAATAGTAGGGGGAGAGAGGTCATAAAATATCATTGTCTTGGCTCACTAGGTAGGGTAGGGATGGACATAATTCTTGGATGATATGGAAACCTCTGCTGAACAGAGGATTTCCATATCTGTCAACAGAAAGGAGACTAAGGATAAAAATATTCTTTTTGCACGTAGCCCTTGTCCCTTTTGAAGGTATAAAAGGGCAAGCCCGAGCCATAAAAAAGGGATCAGTTTGACTTGTTATTTTCTCAAAGCTAGAGGGAACGCAAAATTGGTGCCTGCTCGCTCCAAGTCAAAAACCTTCACTCGACCTGCTCCTTTCGGCGCAATAGAGTGTTATTAAAAACAATAACGCACTCAACCTGCACTTTATAGTGCAATAGAGTTTTCTAAAANTACCTGCACCTTATGGTGCAATAGAGTTTTCTAAAAAATTTTGGAAAAACTCAACTTGTTCCTTTCAGCACAATAGAGTTTCATCCAATGTTAAAATAACGTTTAACTTAATTCACAACTATTGTTTACGGTAATTTTGCCCTGAATTATTTATAAAGTTAACGTCATTTTTTAACATTGGGATTATTTGCCCAAATGTGTGTAAGTTTTGGTCGCCGTCTCACTTTGATACACGACCGCCAAATATAATAAAACTCAAAAATTCAAAATAAAAATAAAAATGAAAATGAAAATAAAAATAAAAATAGTTTTTATCAACACCTGCATTTCAATTCCAGAATAATAATTCTGAATCCATTGCCTGGTCATTGTCTTTCTGACGATTATTTATCTTCGCAGTGAGTCTTATCTTGCGTCCTGTTATTTAATTAAGCGGTTCCCCGAAAACTCGGGCCCGAGCAATTAACTTTGTAGAAATTAGAGAGTCTTACGGTTTGCATTGCCGTAGAGTCGTTCTATCCTATAACGCGCGAAAATCCGGCAATTCGGAGACTCGGCTTTTCGCTGACCTCCCATAGGGCACACGTAGGTTCCCTACGCATAGTGTAATATAGGGCCACTACCGCGCTAGATTTTTATAGGATTCCTGAGCATTGCATATATTTACGAAATCGCGTTCGCGGATTACTCGTCGACAAAAATTTATCGTCGAGATCAAATTGCGTATATCCAACTGAATAAAATTAATAAAATCTCCGAAATATTAAACTCGACTCTCAGATTGTATAATAGGGGTTGAGCCTTCATACTATAATTTTAATTTAACGTGGGGAAATTATCGTAAATAAATTAAACCTTCTTTAACCGGCATTCTTATTTTTACAGCATTAACTATTTTGACTTTGGTGTTTAAGCATGTGAAATTATTCCTAATTGGATTTTATACCGACTATCAGCCCTTAGGGGGTTAGGGAAAATTTCAATTGTCATAGTAAGGATTTGCTCATTCCTCTCAACATCGTTTTATCAGCAATCTGCCGTCGTGGATGACCATTCCCATCAACGTTAATCACGCACGATATTTTCCCGCGATCTAATTTCCTGCTACTCCTAAATTTTTGATTTTGATAAATTGAACTCGCAGTCAGCTTTTTAGCCTGGCCACAAACCTGGGACAAGAAAGAACTTGGATTGAGGAAGTCAATTGAGGATTTCTCAGACTTCCAAAATTTTTGTAAAAATTAAAATTTATAGGACCTATTATTTTATTTAATTAGGGTAAGAAATTGACCCAAATTAATTATATATATATTTAATAATTTCATAATTTATTAATTTTTAATTTAATTTTCTACAACATGTATACTTTAATGATAATTTAATTTAGGTCATTATTGACCTTTGACCCATAATATTTCGATATCAGACACACCAGTTGATTTTTCTGCGGATTTGGATTCTACTTATTTCCGCCTAAAAATGATGTATCAGATGCATACTTTAATAATAATTTAATTTTGGTCATTATTAACCTTTGACCCCTAATATCTCGAAATCTGACACACGTACTAGTTGATTTGTACTCTTCATATTTCAAGCATTTACCCCAATCATGGAATTGAAATTAGATATTTTGAAAAACTCAAACNGATTTGTACTCTTCATATTTCAAGCATTTACCCCAATCATGGAATTGAAATTAGATATTTTGAAAAACTCAAACAATCAGAAATAAATAATACATTGACCTTCCAATTCTTGATTATTTGCACCAAATCGCATAAAAAACTGATTTAGCTGGTTAGGATTTTGATCTAAGAGTATTTGTGAAGTTGTATACAGCTATTCAGTGGATACATGTATATAATTTGTTAATCATATTCCCATTTTGTTCGAATCTAATTTAACTACATTTTTACAACGCGCTTTGGCATATAACCTTTATTCAGATGTTTTGGTTTTCAATAAAATAGCTTTCAATTTATTTAGAAATTGGTTTATTTTTTGTGAATAAAATTATGATTATGAATTATTTGAGTTTGATTAGGTAATTTATTCATATTAAATTTTTCAAGCAAGATTTCTGTCACGTAATTTCCGTGTGACGGACATTCGTTGTGACCAACTAACTTCCCGTGTGAGGAAGTTTCCGTGTGACGAACATTCGGTGTAACAAAATTTTCGTGACGAACAATCCGTGTGACGAACTTATCGTGATAAAATTTGGTGACGAAACGCCATAGAACCTACGCTATCCATATGCTAATACAATTATACTCTACATTATCCACACCTGTTAATTTCATGTATGATACTGAAGATGAGAAGTAAAAACATTCTTTATTAGTTTTATATTTGGACTTTGCAAAATATATACATATATTCATTCTGAGGTAAATCAAAACATAGGCATATTATGTGCACAAACAATCCTCGTAACAATTCCAAAGAAATAACTAAGGATACCGCGAATATCAATATTCAAATAAATGCGAATATCGGACTGCATTCGAATAGCGAATACTTCGAATAATTACGAATTTCATGTATATCGATTCCACCTTTTAACAGAAGTATAATTTTCGCATAAAAAAGACGTTATAAATTTAATTAGTGTTTTAAATTTTATGATGCTTCCCCTACCATTTCTGATCGATTGTTCTGCATCCATTAGTACAACATCGTCACTTTCAAACAAGGGTTATTATTAAAATATTAAATCAAGTTGCAGTTGAAAATAATTAAATCAAAATGAATAATGAAGAATTTGTGATGTTTTTCTCAGTATATTTTACATTACATTACCATGCAGAATATGTCAAAAATTATTTTCTTTTCTTTTACATGCAGTTGCATAGTAAAAATAAATAAAAATTCTTATAATATTCTGCCTGGTGCTCTACTAATTACACGCTTTTTTAAGTTTGTGATATATACGCTCGTTCTTTGACTCTTTAGTATTTCACTTTCTCAAATATTCAGCTTAAAAAAACAAACATTTTACTATTTGACAAAGCCTTTGCGCCAAACCTCAAATATCGAAGCCAATATCGCTCGAAGTATTCAAATGCTCGGAAATTTGCGGCATCCCTAAGGACAGTCCATCATAAAAAATATACATCGATTTCTCTTAAGAAAACAAATATAATAGTACTCCTCTACTTGCATTGTTTCATTCAAAGTCAGATACTGCAACTTCTGCTTGCACACAAACCCCAAAACGCTTGAAATTTACCTCAAATCATAATCCTCAAAATCACTTTTATCGTCATTTATCCCTTTCTTATTTCCCAAACTATTTCTAGGTGGAAATATATTCCTGCATATGTTGCCTCGAATAATCGGAGTCTTATCTCTTGATGTATCTTCCTTTCCCCCAGTGAGGCTAACCTCTGGTTGAACTTTTTTTTCACTCGTACAAAATTTGTTTTGAGGTGAAATTTTCTCTGCAACGGAATAATTCCTTGACCGAAGTTGTGTCATATCGTTAGACAACTCCTTTCCTGAAGCAATATCCTTGACAAATTGATACGAATAGATTGGTGCTATATCCTTAACAGCAAGCACTTGTGTAGCTTCTGACACTCCCTTGATTCTTTCCAAAGCACAACCTGGTGCATAAGGATTGCATTCAGGACAAAAAGTGTACTTGTAGTAGTGGGGTTTGCAGGTTCTTTTGTAGCATACCATACAATTACTCCTTGTGACTGTTTTGTGACCAACACAAATTTCACATTTCCCTGATTTTTTCATAGACGTTGTGGGAAATTCACCTGTGGGATCGGGAGGACGTGAATCAGATGGAAATCCCATAATCTTCATAGATAATTTTGCTTGAGCTGATGTACATGCCAGTTTTTGTGCTCTGGTTTTTATTAGTGGTTCCATAAGAACTTCAGAAACCATTCTAAGGAACGTTAGCCGAGATGGAATTTGCTTGATACCAGCTTGCTGTTGGTGAATTTTCCAAATGTTGTATGCATTGAGTGCTCCAATGTCACAAATGGCATAGAACAATTTCACAGGCCATCTGGAAATAATGAATTGTACATATCCTGAGGGCGGAGAAGACAAAAAAAAAGTATTTATAGTTTTAGTCGAACCGAGTTGAGGCACGTTGACACGAATACTTAGCAATCATCGAATCAACAATATCCATTGCTCCCTTCGTTTTATTGTAATCCAAAATCATTATAGGTTTATGTTTGGTGTCAGAATTGAATTCTCTTGCGTGATGCTGGGTTGACAAAAGTACAACACTTTTGTGCGTTCGTGGAATATATGTCAGCTAGAAATCACAAAAATAATATTCCTCGAATTAAGAAATCAGTTTAATTAAATGATGCTCTGGAAGAATCAAATTTATCAGAATGCCAGGTCCATACTTACTCTTTTATGGTATATTTAAAAACACAATTACAGAACCAAACAGATAATAAACATTAAATTAATTACCATTGTTAAGTCATTTTGGAAGGCAAAAATTGATGAATATCTTTCTCTGCCTTTCCCAATTGTAAATCTCGGTATGATATCTGTACTATTTCTTCTAAGAGCTCCAAGAAGGGACATGTTCTGTTTTACGAGCTCAAGAGCAAGTGCTTTAGAAGTGAAGCACTTAGCAGTAGTGACACCACGTCCAGTTCCAAAATATTTTTCAACCAAGTCCAAAACTACTTTTTTTTCATTTTCTTTCACCACTTTGTCTGGTTCTTTGCCTTCGCAAATAATCAACCGCAGGATGTAGCCTGTATTTCCGTCGCAGCATGCCCATAGTTTAATTCCAATTCTAAATCTTAAAATGGTTTAATTACGATTTATTTTATCATATGATTTTAGGTTTTCTACTTTCAGATTATAGTTTGTTAAATTTAATGTTAAATATATCAACGTCTAGTAGTCGCTCATATGACACACAATTTACTCATGGGAGTACCTCTGAAATTTGACCCTTGACCTCTGAAGGTGACCAAAGTTAAAATGGGCTGAATTGAAGGCAGGTTGTTAGATTTACTTGAAACTCNATTGTTAAATTTACTTGAAACTCGGCAGAATAATAGATTGTGTCCTGAGAAATGTTTCAACATGGCTCAAAGTTTTCAGAATTTATTCGTGACCTTTAAAGGTCATCAAAGTTAACGTTGGGTCAAGGATTGTCAAGGACCAATTCTTACAAGTTAGAGCAGAAACATTTAAACATAGTTCAAGAGGTCAATCATCTATGATTGTGCCAAGTTTAACGTAAATCATATGGGTGCCTCTGTTGACCGCATGCTAACTTTTGTAAACTCTGAAGGTCAAAGATAAATTTTTTTCAGAACCAATCTTGGTCACNGTTGTTAGATTTACTTGAAACTCGGCAGAATAATAGATTGTATCCTGAGAAATGTTTCAACATGGCTCAAAGTTTTCAGAATTTATTCGTGACCTTTAAAGGTCATCAAAGTTAACGTTGGGTCAAGGATTGTCAAGGACCAATTCTTACAAGTTAGAGCAGAAACATTTAAACATAGTTCAAGAGGTCAATCATCTATGATTGTGCCAAGTTTAACGTAAATCATATGGGTGCCTCTGTTGACCGCATGCTAACTTTTGTAAACTCTGAAGGTCAAAGATAAATTTTTTTCAGAACCAATCTTGGTCACATGAACGAGTATCACATCATGTAGTGTTATTCGCAGAAATTACAAGTGCCTCAGTTTGGTCCACTTTATACGGTCCCCTATATAAAATAACAAGACGCTTTTTCGAGCGTGCTCTGTTGGATTTTATTCAGAATAAAGTAACACAAAATATTTTTTTCATTTTTTTTTAAATACATATAAACTTGACATGTAAAAAACAAATGAGCAGCAAATTTCTGTTAATTTATTCTGAATCGCTAGGGATTTTCTGTAATTTGTTCATTTTAAATATGAAAAGTACCAAGCACAATTGATTATTAATTACTATGACGATTTAGTCAAAAGTTATCAAGCTTGGCGATATCAAATATACGATATCAAATTTTGGAAACAATTTCGAAGTAAAAGTAAATTATAAATGACTAAAAGCTGAAACTAGAGTTGCCTTTCNATCAAATTTTGGAAACAATTTCGAAGTAAAAGTAAATTATAAATGACTAAAAGCTGAAACTAGAGTTGCCTTTCTCCCATCGTACTTCGACGAAAGTGCGGTGTGGTTCAAAACATTCAGTACCTATTTGAATGCAGTTGCCTTGGGAAAAACTGATTGTGTCATTGAAATTTTTTAACCACACCGCACTTTCCTCGAAGCACGGTCGGGGAAAGGCAACTATAGATCCAGCTTAATTATTTGCAATTCGACTTTCTTTGAATACAGTAGAGGGCGTTAGAGGTTTATGGTCAAATCGTTACAAATGTAATGGGGTGACTTCTAAAGTATATGAAACTAAAATTACAAGNGTTAGAGGTTTATGGTCAAATCGTTACAAATGTAATGGGGTGACTTCTAAAGTATATGAAACTAAAATTACAAGTACCATTTCCGATCTGATTGGTTTCTCTTTAGGATAGAAAAATCAATAACCTAACAATTAATCGGAGCAGATTGGCATTTTTACTGTTTGATATTTGAATTGCAAAAAATTAAAAAAATTCTAAAATATTTACTAATTAAAAATTCTAGAATACTTAATAAAGGTCCTTTGACTTTTTGGAAAAATCATATTCCTTTTCAAATTTTTTTTATAAAATAAAAGAGTTTGATTTATTTATTTTTAAACTTACTTGCCAGGTTTGGATTTCAATCGTACACCAAGACCCGATTTTCCTCTATATTCGACAATTAATTCATCCACAACAAGACTGTCATATGGACGAAGATATGATTGAAGGTTTTCCACAAATGGATTGAATACTTCGGATATATAAGAGAGTTTTTCTATCTTCAATCCCTGTTCCAATTTCCTACTTCGAGCTATCCAGTCATCAAATCGTAGACAACGGGAGAGGATTCGGAAACGGTCTCTACTCATTGTAGCCGTAATACATGGAATACTGTACTTTCCACTCGCGCACCACGTTTCAGCCAATGGGAGTTTCCTTCAAACAAATAAAATCTTAGTTAGTAAATAATCAATGTTCGCAATAATTGGTTGTAACCCAGTGACCCTGTCTCTTCAGTTTCTAATTCTGACAGCATTGGGTTAGACTTACTAACTTACATCGACAGCAGTGAAAGTAAGTTTATATAATTAATACAAACATTCAAGACAGACTATTTACGTGTCGAAATTTTGGGCAGTGACGACCTAAATTGAAACAGTCTGGCCACAGTTCGCACTGAATGACTTTTCAACTCTTCCGCTCAAACTATCAATTCTCAAACAAATTGAATGCCACTGCAACCGTTGAAACCAAGAAAACGTAGTGGAATGCCTCAAATAATGAATCTATTGTACTCAGCGAATAAAATCGCAAAAGTGCAACAATGATCAANACGTAGTGGAATGCCTCAAATAATGAATCTATTGTACTCAGCGAATAAAATCGCAAAAGTGCAACAATGATCAACAACAAACTCCCAAACTTTCACTAAAGCGTCTTCGGCGATTGCAACTATTCGTACTATACTCAACTGTTCAAAATTGTCTTACAGATTCTGAATTCAATCATTTCGACCAACAAAAGTCCAAGAACTAAANATACTCAACTGTTCAAAATTGTCTTACAGATTCTGAATTCAATCATTTCGACCAACAAAAGTCCAAGAACTAAACCATAACGATCTTACATTGCGCTAGACTAAGATACATTAGAATTATTATAAATATTTTTGATTAGTAATTTTCTACACAACTCAAATTATGTCATTTAAAACTTGTTGGTGTTTGATGTGATGTGGACCGATTTTACGTTACAAAAGTTGAATTATTATTTCACATTATGCGCGCACTAAATTTAATATTTTTTTAACTCTTTCTGTAAGTTCAATTTGGAGAAAGTAACTTTATCCGTCATCAAAACGTTGTGATAACCATGTATAATTGTTACAATGCGCTAAACCATTTTTGTCGAATAATTAAATATTATCACTTACGTTTTCTTCTCCAGTCCAAAATACAAAACTATCCCTATGTAGGCATACATTTCTTCGGCATAGGTCGGTTTCCAGTAATCCGGACCTATTGAACCATATGAATTAAGATTTGTAGCATTGTCTTTCTCCTGAGGACTTTTAGTTGAATCAGGTGGATTATATCTGTGTCCAAACATATTCGTATATTTGACAATGAGGTCCACAATATCTGGTGAGACCATGAGTTTAAATAGTTCAGCTGGAGTTAGTTTGGTGTCAGCAGCTTTTCCAAGAAGTTTTCCATCTTCTCGGAGTATATTATGTGCCCTTGTTCTTGTTCTTGTTGACTCGAGAGTGGTCCAGATCGTCTTGTCTTTTGCCATATATTCTATTACTTCTCTATTTCCAATTGTAGTTCCTGGCATAGATCTATTCGTCATTGAAGGATCTTTCACATGTAAAGTAGAAATAGGGCTTATTGATGTAGTTGCATTGATAGTTTTATCTACATCGATCTCGTCATCTGAACTAGATGATTCACTCGAAAGTAAGTTCAGAATTGCTTCAGCTTCTCCTTCAGAAGGAGATTCCATAATTTCATCAGCATAATATAAACCTNTTCCATAATTTCATCAGCATAATATAAACCTGTGACAATTCAGTACAGATGAAAAATTAATTTCCGGCTATTTCAGTTGTAGGACGGTGTATATAGGTCGAATTCAGCCATCTACTGAGCGCAATGAGATATTTACTGTACAAATCAATAGTAAGCGAACTGAAATATTTTTGTTCATCCAAAGGAGTATTCAAAGGCGTCTCTATTATAACACTGGAGTGCAGTGACATGGGTAGATGGTGGTGAACAGAGTGAGATGGGAGGTTGCATTCCTACTGATATGGCCAAAGCGAAAGAACAAAAATTTAATACATTCATGTTTGCGTTAGTAAACTGCATGGGTTAGCTGTTACAAGTTACACATTTTTGTTTTTTGGCTTTGGCCATTACGGTATATATTTTTTACACGCTTTTTTGAGTTAAAGTATTCTCAATGTACCCATGTTTCCAGGTACTCTCCAGTGTACACTTTGGTAAGGTTTTATGGCAATTGGTAGGAAAATGTGAACGGAATATCGCTATAATCGACGAAGAATGCAAGGGTAGGGGGTTGATACTCCACCTGGAAACTTGACATATTTAACCTAATTTTTTTTTTCATTATTTCAGCTGCCTGCAACTACGCCTAGTGAAAGGCTAAAAAACATTGAAAACCTTACAAAGATAGCAGTTCTAGATTGTTATCAGTGTCAGCTAAGGGTATGGGTACAGTCGGAGACCAGTAGTGTTTTTAATTCTTGATGATACTCTGATCTCTAATCTGATTTGTCACCAACCGAGATACTTAAACGAAATCACGGAGTTGGTAAAACATTTTGGAAGATTTTTTATGTCCACATATATTATAAAGTGTTCCATGCATGAATAAGAATTTCTGAACAAATTTCCGTATTATTCAAAAATGAGCCACTCACCTCTTCTTTGNAATTCTTGATGATACTCTGATCTCTAATCTGATTTGTCACCAACCGAGATACTTAAACGAAATCACGGAGTTGATAAAACATTTTGGAAGATTTTTTATGTCCACATACATTATAAACTGTTCCATGCATGAATAAGAATTTCTGAACAAATTTCCGTATTATTCAAAAATGAGCCACTCACCTCTTCTTTGAAGGGTTTCCAAATTATTTTTCTCATCACCGATTTTTGAAGCAAATCCATAAAAATTCTTTCTATTGTCCTTCTCAATCGATTTCGTAGGAGTTGGTATTGGAAAATGAACAAATTGTGCATGTTCCCTTAGTTCATTTAGGACCTCAAATTTGGCAGGACAAAACGGGCAGACGGATTTTGCTAGAAATACACAATTAAATTAAATTAGTATTATTTTATGCTGTATGTATAAAGTATAAATATTAAATATAGCTAACGAGTGTCAGATTGTACGATATATAAGAGCCGTTTTTGTTGAGTATGCGCTTGTTTTCCGCAAAATTTGCACATCAAAATGAAACTATCGTCTGTTGCTCCACAAGTACATCGGACAGAAAGATTTTCATTTGTCAATGTTTCTGACGATGTTTCTACTTCAGGAACAACTCCAACGTTACTATCTGCAACTGTAATTGGTAGTGGTTCAGTGTTTTGGTTTAGTTCAGTTTGGTTTTTAGGAGTCATCTCAACTCTTGATTTCTTTCTACAAAAAAAAATTAATGATTTCACAAATATTTCCAAGTGTTACGTGGAAACGTGAAATGAAGGAGAATATGAGAAAAGCACTAACGCCTGTATTCACTATGGTATTGTGTTAGTTGAAATACTCTGTGTAACTAATTTTCCTTATTTTACAGCACTAATATCACTCTTTAGAAACTGATAGACAATAGTTTTCGCTATTTGGGTGTCTTTAAGGCAATGACAGAAGGTCATAAAGATTGATACTATATATAAGAGTTTTATAATATAAGACAAAGTATACACTTCAAGTTGGTAAATTTCGTTGAAAAATGAGTTTCGGTAGTTGATGTCATTAACCATGTGATGATTGGTTAAACCAACCAACTTAAGCTGCGATTGTGTTTTGTATAAATAAATGCCTTTGCAAGTGTCTATTGTTAACGTTTTGGTACGTCATAGCTGTAGTNTGTCAATGTTTCTGACGATGTTTCTACTTCAGGAACAACTCCAACGTTACTATCTGCAACTGTAATTGGTAGTGGTTCAGTGTTTTGGTTTAGTTCAGTTTGGTTTTTAGGAGTCATCTCAACTCTTGATTTCTTTCTACAAAAAAAATTAATGATTTCACAAATATTTCCAAGTGTTACGTGGAAACGTGAAATGAAGGAGAATATGAGAAAAGCACTAACGCCTGTATTCATTATGGTATTGTGTTAGTTGAAATACTCTGTGTAACTAATTTTCCTTATTTTACAGCACTAATATCACTTAGAAACTGATAGACAATAGTTTTCGCTATTTGGGTGTCTTTAAGGCACTGACAGAAGGTCATAAAGATTGATACTATATATAAGAGTTTTATAATATAAGACATAGTTATACACTTCAAGTTGGTAAATTTCGTTGAAAAATGAGTTTCGGTAGTTGATGTCATTAACCATGTGATGATTGGTTAAGTGCAAACCAACTTAAGCCGCGATTGTGTTTTGTATAAATAAATGCCTTTGCAAGTGTCTATTGTTAACGTTTTGGTACGTCATAGCTGTAGTGCCTATCTTGCGTGTATATCACAGTAGAATTATGCATACAATTTCAAAATAAAAATATAATATGTCATACTTTGGTAGTACATAGTCAGGATCATTTCTCGAGTCATCACTATCAGCACTTCTGTTGGTTTCATTTTCAAATAATCTAAATAATAATTAAATCTTCCTAAAGATAAAGTTTCTTGTGAACTATAATTTGATTTCAGTGATACCTGAGAGACTNGTTTCTTGTGAACTATAATTTGATTTCAGTGATACCTGAGAGACTCATGAGTTTCATTATTACTTCTACTTGCAATTTGAGGAATTTCTTCTACAACTTGAGTCACAAGACAAAGACTAAACTCACATTCTATATTCATTGGAATTTCTGCATGAGNCATCACTATCAGCACTTCTGTTGGTTTCATTTTCAAATAATCTAAATAATAATTAAATCTTCCTAAAGATAAAATTTCTTGTGAACTATAATTTGATTTCAGTGATACCTGAGAGACTCATGAGTTTCATTATTACTTCTACTTGCAATTTGAGCAATTTCTTCTACAACTTGAGTCACAAGACAAAGACTAAACTCACATTCTATATTCATTGGAATTTCTGCATGAGGTTCAGTCTTAACTATTGATTCGATAGGTTTTGGTGATACAACCTCAGACTGTTTATTCTCAGTCTCCACTTCCTCAGAGTCAGATATAGTAATTACAACATCTTCGGAAATTTGTTTCTTTTTCTGTGTATCTAATTCTTCCGAATCAGATAAAATTGTTATCGAATCTCCTCCAACTGACATGTTATCATTTGAGTATTCGTCATTTTCAAAAACATTTTTAGCCGAATTAAACTGAATTAGTGGCAAATCAGTTTCGATGATACCACTGCGGATAGTTTGTTTCGTTTCTGTAATTTTATCATCTGGCAATTTTTTGGTCAAATATTCTATCATCGAAGGACAAAATTTTTAAACAATTTGTCAAAAAATAATAAAATTGTTTTTATTTTTACTAACCTTCCATGACATCATGTTGGAAACTTTGTCGATAGTCATTGTATGATTTCGTTTTTGCTTTGTCCAATTTACTCACTTTTTTTGATTGGACGCTATGAGTTGATCCTGACTTGAAGCTATGAGCAATTGTTGTCTCAATTTTTTTTATTTTCTTTTGTAACTTCAATTTTATTCCAAGAAGCTGCTCCCTTAGTCCAATGATGTCTATGACAAATTTGGAACATTTTTCACAAAATGGAAAATGAACATTACCGATGAACAATTCTTGTACTCTGTCCCATTTCACATGAAGCAACTGACAGAGAACAGACACTATTTTCCGCTTCTCAACATTCGTGTTTTGGACACCATTGACAGTTAGAAATATATTCGAGAATTCATCAGAAGCTCGATTACTAGAACATACAAAACAGAGAAGATTGTTGCTAATCGGGTCAAACGTTGACAACCGATTGAGTATTTCAACACTCATTTTCAAATTTTACCCAAACTAGTCGAAAATTGTTGGTGACACTCACACTGATTCAATGAAGTAATTCGATAGAATTAAAATACTTATGAATTATTTTAAGTTTTTAAATTTTGAATGGTACTTTACTTTACTGTGGCTTGTTGTTTACTAATGTTAACTTTCACCTGAATCGACGCTATAAAAAGAGAAATCTGTAAAACACACCTTCACTTCCATCCAAGGTTTCGTTCCAAAGGCGTTGCCAGATGTACTCAAGACCAAAAGACATTTTTACTTGCAATTTTTAGTCAATATTTAGGTCAGCCATTTTAGTTAATTGTCAATACGTTTGTATCCAATTATTTAGACTACTTAGGTTGAGACTCAGGCTAAATAATACTTTAGTTATTTTAGGTTAAATTATTCATGTGTAGTACGTCAATTATTGGTGATAATAGCTGGAGTGAGTGTTGCCAATTCTGAATTACAAGTAGTATGTGAAATTGCAGATAAACACCGATAGCAATTTTTTGTTTACAGAGGGTTATTTGATAGATTATTATTATGAAGGGGATGCTGAGTTTACTAAACCTATACTCAGCGTCCAGAAAATTTTGACAAATTCAGAGCGTAAGGATGCTTTTAGTGTTTTTCTTCTTCGTGGTCAGTTCAGCTACTCTTGATTGCGGGGTGTTGACAGTTTAGACCAATAAGTTAAAGTTTGTTTGCTAATGTTTTCTGGGCACACTCAGCAAGCTATACAGAGTAGTTGCAATATGTTCACAAAAGAAAACTCTTACTTATTATTGTTCTAAACTATCACTCTATATAACCAAATGGAGACTCTGACCTTGAAGTAGAAAAGGACGCTAAAAACTATCCTTTTTCACTTCAATTTGCCAATCATTTCTGACTTTTCTATACATACATTGTTAACTATCGGGTGCATCGAGCAAAATTTCGCTGCCCAGTCTTTCATTTCGTTTTAGTGAGAGCAGAATATAATATACAGGGACAGGCAATAACAATTGACAGGGGATACCCCACACTGCTACCAGCACCCTCCCAAACTTACACAAATGGGCAAACAATTTATTAATTTCCTTTGGAATTTAGAGGTAATTTTAAAGATTGATCTGTACACTAAATTAGTTTATCATATGCTCAAAATGACCCCCATCCATTTCAATGCAATAGCCAAGGCGGTAATAAATTGCCCTTCTAACGTTCTGTAGCATCTGCGAATTGTTATTTAAAAATCAACAAAGTTCTGAATCCGATCCTTCAGTTGAGGAATATTAATTGTGCGAGGAGGATAAAAATTTTCGACTTCATATACCCCAAAAAAGTAATCGAGTGGATTTAAGTCCGAGGATCGAGCTGGCTACTGGTATTCGCATGACGGATAAACAATGAACAAATGTCCTGAAAAACGAAACACCAAATTGTCAATATTGCTAATAGTTTTAATTGAATTATCTTTTACAACACCGATTATTCCGATGTCACACTCATCACCCTTCCGCCAACCATNTTTTAATTGAATTATCTTTTACAACACCGATTATTCCGATGTCACACTCATCACCCTTCCGCCAACCATTAATAGGCTTAAATTATTCACAAACCATTTTTCACACTAAAAATCAATCAACATGAAATGTTAATTGATATTAAATTATCTATGAAGTGGAATATTCCTTGCCCATTTATGGTTGAGGATAGGAGTAGGAGTGTGGGGTATCCCCTGTCAGTTGTTATTGCCTGTCCCTGTATATAAATAAACAGTGGAGCAATATACTCGTATTTTCAGTATTTTACTGAATTAGCTGAAATATATTCAGTAACACTAGGGCGAATGAGTAAAAAACTTATTTAAAAATTTTAGCACTTTTTGGTGTGCAACTGTCAGGTTAGAATGTGAGTGACGACAATGAGATAATGAGTTTGACTCTCGATTTTTTCTACATGAGTTTTTAGTTCGAGACTTTCTCCAAGTATAGTTACTTTTGCGCTACATTGTATATTTATAATCAAGCTAATTTACTTTCATGTAAAGGTAAGTAAAGTAAAACTATGTAAAGTAAAACAGACGTCTGAAAATATTGTTTATATTTGTGACGAAAAAGGACCTGCTCGAGGCAACAGAAATATTGAAAGCATGTCTGTGGGATTCCTAGATTAAGTCTCTTACGTTGCTACATCTCCTGTCGATTGAACGAACGCCAATATTTCAACTAAACATACCCTTGGTTTTACCTTTAGTGAAAGACAAAAAAAAATGTTTTTTTTTTAATTATTTGCGAATTAACTCATTTGTATACTAACAGCTACACTTAGACAAATAGGAATTACATTTTGAAAACGGAAATTTAGTGCTGAATCCAACGCAACCAACCAGATGGTCGCAGCTCTTGAAATAAAAAGTTGTGACGTAAAACGTGGAGTGTTTCACATTTGTTCAATATATTTTTTTTTCACACATGCGTAGCCAAAACTACTCAACCTAGATCAATGGAAAATATATTTTCTGAATGAAAATTTTGTCCTGAATCCAACGCAATCAACGATACGGTCGCAGCTCTTCAAATAAAATAGTTGTGACGTAAAAAATGGAGTGTCCCACATTTGTTACATATATTTCATCTTAATGTGATGCGTTGCCAACGAAATGTTGGACCATTTTATGAACATATTTGAAGCTATTCCGTAGCATATCGGTTAAAAAATATCACGTTGATTACAAATTATTGTTCTTGGTCGTATATTAATCTTTTTGAACTCTATCTAAATCCAACACTGACACGTAGAATCCTTTATACTAAGGCAAAAGTGAGTTAAGTTTGTTTGAGCAGAAGTCGACATTGTTTTAAAATAATCGCTGGAACTGGAATGGCACGTTTATAAATATCTTAATGGGGGGAAGCAACTTTCTTAACTGCTAAGGCACGTCCTTGCAACATGGCATGAACCGGCAAGGGACCATCTCGTAATCGTTCCGCTACCATCTCCATTTACAACGTCCCATTATCCTTATTTAACGTGTTCTANTTGATTACAAATTATTGTTCTTGGTCGTATATTAATCTTTTTGAACTCTATCTAAATCCAACACTGACACGTACAATCCTTTATACTAAGGCAAAAGTGAGTTAAGTTTGTTTGAGCAGAAGTCGACATTGTTTTAAAATAATCTCTGGAACTGGAATGGCACGTTTATAAATATCTTAATGGGGGGAAGCAACTTTCTTAACTGCTAAGGCACGTCCTTGCAACATGGCATGAACCGGTAAGGGACCATCTCGTAATCGTTCCGCTACCATCTCCATTTACAACGTCCCATTATCCTTATTTAACGTGTTCTAAACGTTGCCAAACACGAAACTAAAATTTTCATTTTCCAATACACTATTGAAATATAGAAAAACTATATCGAATGTTCAATAAGCCTGAATAGCATATTTTAAAACCAGGAGTACTTCCAACTTTAAATCTTCCAAACCAGGCACACAATCAGAAAGAGAATGGTACACTTAATAAAAAAATTAGACAAAAAAACGAAATATTTAAACTGAATGGTAAGTCTAAGTACCTCTTAAATTATTTTACATTCAATATTAATTACATAATAATATCATCGATTTTCTTCCTGTTTTATAACTATTGTTTAATTTTTTTTATTGGCTATCAATTGCGCTTACATGGAAAGCGACTTTTGGCATGGAAAATTAGACAGCAGGAACTTCAATTAAAAATTGAGAGGCGGGAGTGTGGAAGAATTTAGTTTTCTTCTTCCGTATTCCGTTCTTTCGTTCGATTATGATTATTTAAAGCTAAGGCTTCAGCTGTAACTGTTTAGGTTCAAACTGTTAACCTTATTAAGGTTCGTAAGGTTGCTGGTCTAACTTTTCTACAGAAATTATATAGAGGAAAAATGATTCAATAATCTGAAAAAAAGCTAAGCTTTATTTTGGCAGCGATACCACTTGGTCCATCTAATCACTAACGCTTTCTAAATCCTACTGATAAGAATGGAGGACGGACTTGTCTGGAAAGCTATTATGGACTAATAATATTTTTGTGAAAAATTACTCAATTGTTTGTACACATTTGCACGTCAAAATAAAATGCATATCTGATTTTAAAATTGAAGTAAAAAAAATAAACTCATCTAAAGTATGAATAAGACAAGTTGTTTAGTTGTCAATTTGAGAGCTTGCAGTACAGTGACGTCACTTCTACTCGAGAGAAGAAGAATTTGAGAAGAAATTGCATACCGCCATTTCCTATCTTAACTTCCCTGAATTTAGGCGACTAAAATTTACCGTAACATTATTTTTGTGATAGAATTTCAAACTGACATGGGAACATTGTGAATCAAATTTGTATAACCAGAGTTTTTGTTTCACTTTTGGAAGCATATCTTACTCTGAAGTCTTGAATGTATTAATGGAAACACCATATACATGCTCTATGAAAATTGTGGTATGACAAGACATGAATAGTTAGGTAATTTCTTTGACAATGTCCCTTGCAATATTTGCATTTTGTCGTTGACGCATGTCAGCATGAATGAAAATGATGTGATACCTATTAGAAGCAGTAGAGAAATTAGGCATAATTTTTAATCGACAGGGCCTGATAAACAGGTCATGATTTACTGATTTGCAGTTCAACCTATGATTCAAACTTTAATTTGTTGAATTAGTTTAGCTCAGTGAGCTTTATGTAAAATTCTTACTGCAGATCTGACAAGTTATAGAAGTTTCTCGGTTAATAGTTTTCTTGGTACTAAATTAATCAAACGTTCGTCTTCAGAGTCGAAGGTTAATCATTACATCTTCACAGTTTCAATTTTTTGAGCTTCCAATACACCAAATTTAATTTGTATGTTTACCTATTCAACACCGTAAAACCTAAATGGAAGTAGCGGTTGAATTCTTTCAAATTACTTATTTTGCTGTAACGTTTCATAAGTACCTTAAAGTGGACACAGATCGTTTCTTGTTTCTTGTTGTTGTTCTAGAATGTTGCCATCCTAAAAATAATGTGAGTAGTACAAGGATGTTCCTTGAGACCGCTTATACTCGGTAGTCTTTTTCATCCTTATTTTACTGAAACTGTTTTTGATCTTTTGGAACCCAATGTAACCTCAAGCATGGTATAACTTATGTTACATGGAATTTGTACAAAACGTTACTTGAAATCTTTATTAAACCATTATTCCCATTTTAACCCCTTTCTCCGTCATCACAGCACTGCAACCTGATGGGAACAGTGCTGATAGGCAAACAATTGGCAATTTCTATGNTCGGTAGTCTTTTTCATCCTTATTTTACTGAAACTGTTTTTGATCTTTTGGAACCCAATGTAACCTCAAGCATTGTATAACTTATGTTACATGGAATTTGTACAAAACGTTACTTGGAATCTTTATTAAACCATTATTCCCATTTTAATCCCTTTCTCCGTCATCACAGCACTGCAACCTGATGGGAACAGTGCTGATAGGCAAACAATTGGCAATTTCTATGATTTCAAAATTTCATTCATTTTTANCCCTTTCTCCGTCATCACAGCACTGCAACCTGATGGGAACAGTGCTGATAGGCAAACAATTGGCAATTTCTATGATTTCAAAATTTCATTCATTTTTAGATATAGACCATGACACAGTGCAGTGATAACCGGTAACAAAATTGAAAAGAATTTTTTTTAATGTTAATATTTTCTATTTATGTTGCCCGTGTTATAGCTGCTATCGTGATGTATGCGGTGAGCATCGGCAGTAAAATAATTGAATAGTATTTTATTTTCGAATGTTAATATTTTTACTCTTTGGATGTTAGCCATGCTACAGTTGCACCGTTATGCCCGTGGTGCACCGTTGCCGACGACTCAACGCACGGTAAAACAACGGAGGTACAAAAAATTTTGGATGCTAAAATTTTTTAATCTTTGTATACTACAATGGTGANGCACGGTAAAACAACGGAGGTACAAAAAATTTTGGATGCTAAAATTTTTTAATCTTTGTATACTACAATGGTGGCTCCAGGGCACCGTAGTCGCGGCGGCGATAAAAATAAATAAAAAATTTTTTTTAATGTTAAACTTTTCTTACTCTTTCGACGTTGGGTATGCCACAGTTGTAGTAACTGTGGCTTGATAGCCACGGTATACCTGCACTGCATGAATTGTTCAAAAATAAAAAAAATTATTTTATGAATTTCAGAAAANGCACGGTAAAACAACGGAGGTACAAAAAATTTTGGATGCTAAAATTTTTTAATCTTTGTATACTACAATGGTGACTCCAGGGCACCGTAGTCGCGGCGGCGATAAAAATAAATAAAAATTTTTCTTTAATGTTAAACTTTTCTTACTCTTTCGATGTTGGGTATGCCACAGTTGTAGTAACTGTGGTTTGATAGCCACGGTATACCTGCACTGCATGAATTGTTCAAAAATAAAAAAAATTATTTTATGAATTTCAGAAAACTTCAGTTGAAGTTGTTAAATCGGTTATGATTGGAATTAAAAAATATATATTAAGTTCCAACTCCTACTACGTTTGCTATGCACCAGCAGCTAGCCACACCACGAACTGCAAAGTGGCAGCATCGGCGCACAAATTGAAGAAATATAATTTGTTGTGCTTATATAAGCTGTTGCCTTTATCAGAGTTGGTACCACCATGGTCGTAGTGCAGCGTGATTGTTTCGGTGTTCAACAAAAATGAGTCATTTTTAATAATCAGAGAAGTACTTTTACACTCCTGGATATTTAAAATTTGCAGTTCGCACCTTAAGCACCGCTGGCTTAAAGAGGAGAGATATTTTTGCGTGGCGCATCTACATGCAAAGCGCACTTCCAATGCACACGGTGCATGTAAATACGCACTGTGAGCCTGCTACAATGTATTATAATTGAATTTATGAATTTTGTAATTAAAATAATGATTCCTTTTCACTCAACTTGACGGTTTAACTTAGCAACACTTTATTACACTCGTTTACAACCGTTTATTACTTATATTTATAATACTATTTATGTAACATATTCTCAATATGATAAAGTCTATAAAGACAGTTATAATTCCACCGATGAAACTAAAAAAATTTCATCAAAACCAGCAACGATTTCTCTCAAGGACAAAAATATAGTATGATTCCACAAATGCGTTGTATCCTCTTTAGTCAAACGTTGTAACTGATGCTTGAACACCAACCTAAAAACACTTGAAATTTACCTCAAATCATATTTCTCAAATTCACTTTCATTGTCGTCTATCTCTTTCACATTTCCCAAACTATTGCCAGGTGGAAAAATATTTCTACATATGCTGCTCCAGGCAACAGGAGTTTTGTCTTTTGGTTTATCTTCTTTAACAGCAGTGCGGCTAGCCTTTGGTTGAACCTTCTCCACAATCGTAGAAGATTTGCTTAGAGGTGAAGTTTTGGCTGCTACTGAATAATTTCTGGACCGAAGTTGTTTCTCATTATTAGATGAATCCTTTCCTGAAGCAATATCCTTGACAAACTGGTAAGAAAATATTGGTTCCATACCCTTAGCAGCAAGCCCATATGAAGGTTCACAAAATCCCTTGGTTTTGTCCAAAGGACCACCTGGTGCAAAAGGGTTGCATTCGTGGCAGAAAGAGTACTTGAAGTTGTGGGGTCTGCATATTCTTTTGTTGCATACTTCGCAACTAGTGATGGTATTTCTTCCGGAGCCAACACAAATTTCACACCTCCTTACGGTTCTTATTGGTGTTGTGGTTGTGTCCGTAGAAGGTGGATTAGGTGGCAAATTCATAATCTTCATAGCTAGTTGCGCTGAAGGACACGGCCGCTTTTGTGCTCTCATTCTTATTAGTGGTTCCATCAGAACTTCAGAAACCATTCTGAGGAAAGTGAGCCGAGTTGGTATATTTTTGATACCANAAATTTCACACCTCCTTACGGTTCTTATTGGTGTTGTGGTTGTGTCCGTAGAAGGTGGATTAGGTGGCAAATTCATAATCTTCATAGCTAGTTGCGCTGAAGGACACGGCCGCTTTTGTGCTCTCATTTTTATTAGTGGTTCCATCAGAACTTCAGAAACCATTCTGAGGAAAGTGAGCCGAGTTGGTATATTTTTGATACCANTTATTAGTGGTTCCATCAGAACTTCAGAAACCATTCTGAGGAAAGTGAGCCGAGTTGGTATATTTTTGATACCAAATTTCTGCTGGTGAATTTTCCAAATGGTGTATGCATTGAGTGCTGCGATGTCACACATGGCATAGAATAATTTCAAAGGCCAACTGAAAATTCATAATAAATTATAAACGCTAGGAACATGGAAGATCAAAAGTTGTTTGTTATGGATTTTCGACGAACCGTTTTGTAGTACGCTGGCACGAGTATTGAGAAATCATCATATCAACAGTATTCATTGTTCCTTTTGTTTTATTGTAATCCAAGATCATTGTAGGTTTAATTCTTGCTTCAGGATTTACTTCCCTTATGTGATGCTGGGTTGACAAAAGTACAACACTTTTGTTCCGATTCGCCACATATGACATCTAGAAATCACAATAATGATATTCCTCACGTTAATACAATATTCAAGTCACAATGTCATCGCAAACGTCCCATCTCCAAAGATTATACTTTCATCATACTTTTTCTAAATACGATTTATGTAATATTTATTCAAAAACGCTGCTTCAACNCCAAAGATTATACTTTCATCATACTTTTTCTAAATACGATTTATGTAATATTTATTCAAAAACGCTGCTTCAACCTCTGGTATTATTTTTTTAATTTTCTTTAGTAGCTCTACTGTAGCTATAGCCATGATCAGAGGAACGTCAACCTTCAAAAAAAAAAGTTTTTAAAGATGGATTTTATACATCCTGAAACTGCACCTCCCTACCCTCCTTAAGCAAATCGTGGTCTAGCTAATAACTCAAATCGTCGTCTTAAAACTATATAATTTTAGCTGCATAATAAACTATTGTTTCAAAGCGTCTCTTGTGAAGTAACTCTTATATTTCATTCATATGACAGATGAGAACAATAGCCTTAGTATTATAATTCTATTAAGAATCGTACACTATTACGGACCATGGTAGTATTAGGGACTATGCGATTATTCACAATTTGAGTCCTTCCTGAGACCATGCTACAAAAGATTATGTTGCTACTGTTAGTAGCTATTACTATGAATTGGGTTTTTACAGTCTGATTCGTTTCTTTCATTGTGTGCAGCATTCACTGTCAGAAAATTTTCATCATTTTCCAAGAATTAGAGTTAAATCAAAAGTTTTTCTTCTGAAAATCTAACCATAAATAGTCACTGCTACAGCTGACATACGTCTACTAGTTATATGTGTATAGCTGCGACTACATATCAAAAAAATTACGCAGANTCAGAAAATTTTCATCATTTTCCAAGAATTAGAGTTAAATCAAAAGTTTTTCTTCTGAAAATCTAACCATAAACACTGCTACAGCTGACATACGTCTACTAGTTATATGTGTATAGCTGCGACTACATATCAAAAAAATTACGCACANCACTGCTACAGCTGACATACGTCTACTAGTTATATGTGTATAGCTGCGACTACATATCAAAAAAATTACGCACACAATACGGACACTCGATACTAGTGATGTTTTTTTCAAACTTTTCTGTCGTTTCAGACAAATAGAATTATTGACTTTTTTTAAGTAATTTTTGTTACTGAATTTTTGAAAACTTAAAAACAATTATCCATGAATTACGTCCAGCCGAAAATACGAATGAAAACGGAACGACCAAAGCGACTCTGGTTCCAGTTTTAGTGTTCGCGGTTACTAGGGTTTGGTTTTTTATCAATAACATAGTAACATGGGTTCTCATTGAGTTCTGACTCAGCTGGAAATGTCAAATTAATTTTTATGCCCTAGCAACATTTGTTCCACTACGATATATTTGAACTTGGAATAGTAGAACTAAGCGGTTTAATAATAAATACAAATTAGTTACCATTGTTAAGTCATTTTGGAAAGCATAAATTGATGTAAAGATTTCTCTCCCTTTTCCAATTGTAAATTGTGGAATGACATCAATTCTTGTTTTGCTGAGAGTTCCAAGAAGTGACATATTTTGTTTGATGAGTTCAAGAGCAAGTGCTTTCGAAGTGAAGAATTTGTTAACGGTGACATTACGTCCAGATCCAAAATATTTTCCAACCAACTCCAAAACAATATTTTTTCCATGTTCTACCATTTTTTCTGTTCTTTTGCTTTCATGAATACTCAACCGCAAGATGTAGCCTGTTTTTGCATCACAACATGCCCATATTTTCATTCCGATTCTAAAAATTACAANACTCAACCGCAAGATGTAGCCTGTTTTTGCATCACAACATGCCCATATTTTCATTCCGATTCTAAAAATTACAATCAGTAAAAATTATTGAGTATTTTGTCTTATGATTATGTTTTTTAGTTTCAGGTTAATTTTGTTTTTAATTTTAACTTCAAACAACGTTAAAAGTATTGGTAAACTAATTTATAAAAGAACGAAACGTTAGTTTCCACTCGTGCCCTTTGTTGCAGAAAGTTCATTTTTATACCTAAAGCTAACATTTCTTTGCAAGGGTANCTCAACCGCAAGATGTAGCCTGTTTTTGCATCACAACATGCCCATATTTTCATTCCGATTCTAAAAATTACAACCAGTAAAAATTATTGAGTATTTTATCTTATGATTATGGTTTTTAGTTTCAGGTTAATTTTGTTTTTAATTTTAACTTCAAACAACGTTAAAAATATTGGTAAACTAATTTATAAAAGAACGAAACATTAGTTTCCACTCGTGCCCTTTGTTGCAGAAAGTTCATTTTTATACCTAAAGCTAACATTTCTTTGCAAGGGTANTTAGTTTCCACTCGTGCCCTTTGTTGCAGAAAGTTCATTTTTATACCTAAAGCTAACATTTCTTTGCAAGGGTAAACTTTTTTTCTCTCCAAATGATACTTTTTTATGAAATTACATCGAAAAATGAAGAGAGATACTTATTTATTCACGTCTGAAGGATTCAAGGATTAAGCATTATGATGCAAGCATAGATAACGCTGAGTTGCACGGTATATTTCCCTAAAAATGAGCAATAGTAGTATCATTATTTGATCTAGGTTTGCACATGTCTGTTTCATCGAGAATTTGGATTTTTTTTTAGCTTATTTCCGAATTGAATACTTTGTAACCCCATATTGCCTCTGAATTCGTAATTTCTACTATTGCTTTCAAAATTTGAATCTGTAGTTTATCTGCGTCAAGGTATTCCTTGTCGTTCAAGCAGTTGTGACAATGATTGATTTCTGCTATTATCAATTTATCTATTTCAAGTAGTTGAACCAAAATCTGCTTGTAAACTGATTGTTATAACAGAACTCAACCTCATCGAATGTCAAAAATCTGTAAATATTTGTTTTCTTTTTGTTTGTAAAAAAAATTGTAATTCGAAAGNCAACCTCATCGAATGTCAAAAATCTGTAAATATTTGTTTTCTTTTTGTTTGTAAAAAAAATTGTAATTCGAAATACATCAGATTAAACAAATTTCACTTTGATAACTTGTGTACCGATTCAATTGGATAATCAACAATATAATAACAATTAGTCAGAGCATATTGAGATTACTTACTGTTACATATAATTAAATTGTAAAAAAATTAACAAATTTCCATTCCCAATTTTGTCTACCTAGAGAANCAACCTCATCGAATGTCAAAAATCTGTAAATATTTGTTTTCTTTTTGTTTGTAAAAAAAATTGTAATTCGAAAGACATCAGATTAAACAAATTTCACTTTGATAACTTGTGTACCGATTCAATTGGATAATCAACAATATAATAACAATTAGTCAGAGCATATTCAGACTACTTACTGTTACATATAATTAAATTGTAAAAAAATTAACAAATTTCCATTCCCAATTTTGTCTACCTAGAGAAGAGTTTGCTTTAGTTTTTTGAAAACTTACTTGCCAGATTTGGAATTCTCGTATACAACCACTTTCGCTTTCCCTCTATATCCAACGAGCAATTCATCCACAACAAGACTCTCATATGGACGGAGATAAGATAGCAAGTTTGTTACAAATGGATTAAATATTTCCGACACAAGAAATAATTTTTCTATCTTCAATCCCTGTTCCAATTTGCTACTTCGAGCTATCCAGTCATCAAATCGTATACAACTGGAGAGGTTTTGAAAACGTCCTCTAGTCATTGTTGCCGCAATACATGGAACAGTATACTTCCCGCTTGTGCTCCACGCTTCACTTGTTGCTATTTTCCTTCAAACAAATTAAATCTTGAAGTTAGTAAACAATTATTACCCGTAAATTAAATGAGAGAGTTTTTAGATTTATTAAAAAATTTCAATGCTAAAATCACCACTTTTGTGATTCTGATTAAAACCTACTTGCACCTTCATTTCTTATTTTCCTTCTAAAAAATGGTACTCATTCTTGTGAAAATTATTATTTTGTACCGCTTTCAATGCGGTAAATAATCTGTCTGGAATGCGCCTTTTGACAGNATTCTTGTGAAAATTATTATTTTGTACCGCTTTCAATGCGGTAAATAATCTGTCTGGAATGCGCCTTTTGACAGCTCATCCGGCTAGATAATTTGAGCTAATATAAAATTTTTTGTTATTCTGATTAACGTGTTTAGTTAATTCAATTGTTAAAATTAAGTAGGAAATTGTTGAAGCAGTATAAAGCTTTTAGTTGAATGTGTTAACAATGTCTGCTTATTGCTTAATTGGAGTTTCATCTATAGACATTATTTGACCAAAAATTACTTTGTGGTACGGCGTGTATTTGAAATTTGTATATGTAATTGGAGAAGATGGCAGAAATTTTGACTAATAATTAAATACTATCACTCACGTTTTCTTTTCCAATCCAAAGTTCAAAATCATCCCTATGTAACCATAGATTTCTTCTGCAAATGTTGGTTTCCAGTCATCCGGGCCTTTTGAATCGTAGGGATTCAGATTTGTTGGAATAGGTTTCTCCTGTAAATTTTTAGGTAAAGTAGGTGGATTATATTTGTGTCCAAATATATTGGTATATTTGACTATGAGGTCCACAATATCCGGTGAAATCATTAGCTTAAATATCTCCGCTGGAGTTAATTTGGCATCAGCAGCTCGTCCAAGGAGTTTTCCATCTTGACGGAGAATATTATATGGTCTGGTTTTTCTTTTAGGAGGTTCAAGAGTGGTCCAAACCGATCTATCTTTTGCGAAATATTCTGTCACTTGTGTATTTCCAATTGTTGTTACAGATTTTGTTCCTGGCATAAAGCCCTTCTTCGTTGAAGTACTTGTCAGATGTGTAGTATGAATAGGGGTTACTAATGCAGTTGCATTCGTACTTTTCTCTACATTGTTGTCTTCGTCTGAACTTGAGGATTCACTAGAAAGTCCAGATAAAATTGCCCCAGCTTCTCTTTCTGAATCAGATTCAATAATTTCTTCCGCATTGCATAACCCTGTGACAAGTCGCCATAATGATTAAACATATTTTATTTTATAATTGTTAGATCAAGTCTATTTAACCAAGGTCTGATCTCTAACTTACTGTTATAGTTTCAACCCGGATACGCTTAGCAACAGCAAACATTTTTTAGCTCTATTCCAGGGTTGGTTACAGATAAGTAAGTATCCGCCCTCTGATGATAATTATTATGATTTTGTTTTGATTTTTTGAAACAAGCTACGCGTTGGATATTTTGTTTTATAGATCATTTTCAGTACTCTATTGCACTCATTTCGTCAAATATCGAAGTAAGAAATCAGTATCAGAAATGTTGCGTTGTCGGCTATTTAATTAGCATTAACCTAGACGTATTTTCAATATAGATTATTAAACTTAGTACCCAGCATACTGGCAATGCATTAGTTTGTGATTTCTGCCAATCTGCGATAAGTCATCATGCGGAAAAAAGGATCAAAAAATTTTATTTTGAAAATATGAAATTTCTTACATGCGTGTTGAAAATGAAATTTTTATTTTGGAGTTTTCCCGCTCATAATTTTCACACGCTTAATCTGCATTAGATTGAAAATTTGTGAAAAAATCAGTTCCGGGGGTTGTTTTCAGTCAATTTTAAAGAATTATTATAGGGAACAACAACGAATATCACTGGGTTCACTATTTTTCTATTGCAGTAAAAATTTTTTTTAGAATTATCAAGAAAATTGGATAATTATTACAAAATCTTGATTTCTAAGAAAAAATTACGAACCCTATTTCATTTGAACCTGTTGAGTTGCTTCTACGTAAGAACCTGTATGCTAGTAATAAGTTTTCATTTGTGCATTTATCTCGATGAAATACTTGGTGTTATACTTGAGGCATTCTACTTGTGAATAGGAATTCCAAGAAATTTTCACATTATGCAGAAATGAAATATTCACCTGTTCTCTGAAGCGTTTCCATGTCATTATCCGTATCATCGCCTTCTCCCTCAAATTCCTCAAAATTGTCTCCATTGTTCCGCTTCATCCATTTATTTGGAGTTGGTATTGGGAAATGAACACTTCGAGCATGCTCTCTTAGTTGATTTAGAACCTCAAATTTCGCCGGACAAAACGGGCAGATGGATTTTGCTAGAAATACAGTTGGATTAATAAAGTTTTGTGTAAAGTAAAAAAAAAAGTAAATATAGCTAACGAGTATCTGCTTGTACAATGTACAAGAGCCGTTTCTGTTGAGAATGGGCTTTCATTCCGCAAAATTTGCACATCAAAATGAAACTATCGTTTGTTGCTCCACAAGTACATCGGACAGCAAGATTTTCATTTGCCAACGTTTCTATCGATGTCTCAACTTCAGGAACAATTCCGACGTTAGTATTTTCAACTTCAGGAACAACTCGAACGTTAGTATTTTCAACTTCAGGAACNTCAGGAACAATTCCGACGTTAGTATTTTCAACTTCAGGAACAACTCGAACGTTAGTATTTTCAACTTCAGGAACAACTCGAACGTTAGTATTTTCAACTTCAGGAATAACTCCGACGTTACTNACGTTAGTATTTTCAACTTCAGGAACAACTCGAACGTTAGTATTTTCAACTTCAGGAATAACTCCGACGTTACTATTTTCAACCGTACTTGATACTGGTACAGTCTTTTGGTTCTGTTGAGTTTTTTGTTTTTTAGGTGTCGCTGCAAACCTTGATCTCTTTCTACAAAAATATCAGTTTTTACTAATATTGCCAATTGTTATGTGGAGATGTCAAATGTAATCGAGTATGGGTAAATGTTTAAGCTTGTATGCATTAAGATTATGCACTTTACTAATGTAAATGATTATATTTGACTGAATTTGATGCATAGAAGCAAAACTCTTTGATAAGATTGCGAATTTGTTTATTTATGTATGGAATCCTGACTAACATAATAACTTTAGTTGACGTTGATGAGACTTTTTATTGTCAGAGTATATTTATTGTAAGACACAATTTTTAAAACTCTGAATCCAACACATTCACTTTTAGCTATAGCATAATAAAAAGTTAGAGATCCATCTAGGGGAATCTNTAAAACTCTGAATCCAACACATTCACTTTTAGCTATAGCATAATAAAAAGTTAGAGATCCATCTAGGGGAATCTATCTAGTTCTTGATGAAGCGATTCAACCACTGGAAATGAAGATAACCAGTGGTTATTGTATTTGTTTTTCATTTTTTATGAAACAATAAACTTTTTTTGGTTCCGAAACAAAGTAGTTGAGCAGTAGTATTATATTACAATTACTTTTAAAATTATCTCAATTANTAAAACTCTGAATCCAACACATTCACTTTTAGCTATAGCATAATAAAAAGTTAGAGATCCATCTAGGGGAATCTTATCTAGTTCTTGATGAAGCGATTCAACCACTGGAAATGAAGATAACCAGTGGTTATTGTATTTGTTTTTCATTTTTTTATGAAACAATAAACTTTTCTTGGTTCCGAAACAAAGTAGTTGAGCAGTAGTATTATATTACAATTACTTTTAAAATTATCTCAATCACAATCACAAATCGTTTTTTTAGATTTTCCTCATGGCAACTTTGGATTTCATAATTGAGCAAACGATTATGCTGGAGAAGAAATTTTAATTTTAATTGAACTAAATTTATAAATGAAATGAGTAATTGGTAATTGAATCACTATTTCACTAAATTTTCCGACTTATGGGTTTAACTAAAATTTATTTTTTGAGGTTTAATTTTTATATCAACAGACCTTTGTGTTACGAATACAGCTACAATTTTTGACTNAAAATTTATTTTTTGAGGTTTAATTTTTATATCAACAGACCTTTGTGTTACGAATACAGCTACAATTTTTGACTCATTGAGTGAGTGCCTTTTTCTCTCAAATTTTAGATATTAAAATAGAATTCAACCTTAAATAGTTTTTACCTTTAGTAAGGTTTCTGAAAAAAAATCTCATTTAGTTTAATGTGTAAAAATTAAATTGAAAAAAATAACAACTTTTCTATTTTGTGCAAACGGTATGCGGATTAGCGTAAAGGTTACGATTTATTACTTTATCACGGAATTTAATTTGGCAGTAGTTGTAGCTTTACTGTGTGTTGCAAGCACATTATTCATATTCTCGTCCGTCGGTGCTCTAACTCAAAAACGAATTGATGGATCGAGATGAAATTTTTAGTAATAAATAGCCAATGAGCCATATCCGTCAACTAAAACCTACGTTTCTCAACGTTTTCTCGAGACTCAAGTTTTGTCCTATGTGATTTTACATGTTAATAAGTCGAATATTTCGAGAACTAATGGATGAATCGGAATGCAATTTTTGCTACTGGATAGCCTATGCATGAAGCTCTTTAACTTCTGCAGTACTCAATGNGGATGAATCGGAATGCAATTTTTGCTACTGGATAGCCTATGCATGAAGCTCTTTAACTTCTGCAGTACTCAATGTATGTGCGAAATGTACACCTAACTTACAATGTACAATGTACATGAGAAGTTAGGTGTCGCAAACGAATGTTCTGAAATTCAAATATTAGAAAAATCGTAACTTTTTTGCTAGTTGTCGCAGAGAATTGATTTAAAAAATCTTCCTCTCTACTTTCGCATAATNGGATGAATCGGAATGCAATTTTTGCTACTGGATAGCCTATGCATGAAGCTCTTTAACTTCTGCAGTACTCAATATATGTGCGAAATGTACACCTAACTTACAATGTACAATGTACATGCGAAGTTAGGTGTCGCAAACGAATGTTCTGAAATTCAAATATTCGAAAAATCGTAACTTTTTTGCTAGTTGTCGCAGAGAATTGATTTAAAAAATCTTCCTCTCTACTTTCGCATAATATTTCTGAAACTGTAATCACTATCACCAAAAAAAATTTTGTTTATGGAGTTCAATTGACAATAATTTATGTCACCAAGCTTTCTCCAGCAAAGAGCATGGGTCAAAAGTAACTTCAAAACCAAAGAGCATGGGTCAAAAGTAAAGCGGTTGCAAAAATACTAGTTGGAGTATACATCCCGTTGCAGTATTATGGCACTTGCTCCATTGCTCTTTTCTAAAGAATGCGAATGCCTTAGAAATACGGGATGTCATCCCGTCAATGTTTTCAAAACTTGTGTTTTTTTCCCAAGTGTTAGTAGTTTCAGAAAAAGTTGTAGGAGTAAGGGTATGAGATATAAAAAATCATAGGGGACAAATTTTATAAATGGAGTGTATTATACTTGTATTTTTCTCTTGTATTATCAAAGTTGAGTATATGCTTCGTTTCCTATGAATACATATAACATTCGTTAACAAATGTCTATTGTTAACGCTTTGGTACATCATAGCTAGTGGCCCTCTTGCGTGTATATCACAGTTGAGTTATACAATTTCAAATAAAAATTATAATATAACATACCTTGGTAGTACATAGTCAGGATCATTTCTTGAGTCATCGCTATTATCATTTCTGTTGGTTTCAATTATCCTGAAAAAAAAGTTATTTTTGTTAATTTTAGATTTTACCTAAGTGATTGTTTTCTAGTGATACCTGAGTGACTCATCAGTTTCATTATGCATTGTGTTAGTAATTTGAGCAACTTCTTCAGCAGGAGGAGTCACAAGGCAAAAATTATACTCACATTCTGTACCCTTTGGTGTTTCTGAATTAATTTCAACCTTAACTATTGTTGCTAGAGCTTTTGGTGATACCTCAGACTGTATATTTGCATCACTCACTTCTTCGGAATCAAATATGTTAATTACAGAATCTTCGAAAATTTGTTTCTTTTTATTCGTACCTAATTCTTCCGAACCAGATAGAATTGCTACTGAATCTTCCACAATGGACATGTTATCATCTGAGTAGGCGTCAATTTGAAAAATATTTTTAGATGGATGCAACTGAATTAGTGACAAATCAGTATCACTTCGAATAGTTTGCTTCACATCTGCACCGAGCAATTTTTTCTTCAAATACTCTATTTTCCAACCGGAAAAATTTAAAATTATTAAACAAAAGATTTTAATACCGGCATTACTTATTTTTATTATTATTAACCTTCCAAGACATCAAATTGAAAAATTTGTCGATAGTCATTGTATGATTTCTTATTTTCTTTATCCAATTTGTTCATTTTTTCTGAATCTTCAGATTTTAAACTATGAGCGATTGTTGTTTCAAGTTTTCTTATTTTCTCTCCTAAATTCAATTCTATTCCAAGAAGCTGCTCCCTTAGTCTAATGATGTCTATGACAGATTTGGAACATTTTTCACAAAATGGAAAATGAATATTATCGATGAACAATTCTTGTACTCCGTCCCATTTCACATGAAGCAACTGACAGAGAACAGACACTATTTTACGCTTCTCAACATCCGTACTTTCGATACCATTGACGGTTAGAAATATGTTCGAGAAGTCATTAGGAGCTTGATTACGGGAACAGACGAAACAGAGGAAATTGTTGGAAATCTGGTCAAAAGTTGACACCCGGTTGAAGATTTCCACGCTCATTTTTAGATGCAAAGGCACTTAGTGTGAGTGGAAAATCGCTAGAATATTTAGATAGATTCAGCTAAACGAAGATATAATGATTATTTAAAATAACCGTGAACTAATAGATTTTAACTTTTACACATTCCTTTAGAATGGCTTGTTTACTGTCTACTTTCCTTATGTTAAATTTAGCATGAAAGGACGCTACAAATAGTGATATGTGTAAAACACACCCTACTTTCATCCAAGGTTCACAATGTGTTGCCAGATTCATTCAAGACCATCAGATACTTATACTATTGCATTTTCTAGTCAATTGTACTTAAAATAACTTTGAGTAAATTTTATACTTAGCATATAAGCACACTGTGTCAATTCACAGTCATATTGGTTATCATTTAAGAAAGTCTGCTATTTTTTAATATTTAGCATTGTTTTTAATAGGATTTTTAACAGGATTTTCAAATCGCCATAGAGTAACTCAAAATAAACGGACTTCGAATTTGTTGGACTCGTAAGGTAGAACAAACTTCAATTTACACTAAAAACTTACATTATTATACAAATTCTGGAAGATTCAATTAATTTTTGAAATTTTCGCAAAGAACTTTTTTTAATAAAGTATGCATAAATGGGCATTCACATTTTTCCCCCAAAGTACACGTTTCTGAGAACTAAACTCAAACAATTAAATAACATTCGTCATTAGTACTTCAGCTTACTTACTCTTCATAAAAAATAACTCATTACAATTATATTCATTGTGCGTGGACTTTTATTTACATACTATGATTGAATATGTGCAGTGGTTGCTTAATAGGTAGTAATTATTCAATTATTTAGGTTGATAAAGTAACTACTCTCGAACCAAATAGCATTGAGCCCACGAAGTTCTCGCCGAAAGTTGTTCTATTTTTAATTTAGAGATGTGCGCGTCTCCTCATTTCAATTTTTAGTGTTTGAAGTTAAAAAGTTTAATTTGTGATTCAGATAATTCTTTATTCTTTGATTTAGTTTTAGCTTGCCACCAAAAATTCAAATAGACAGAACCAAAGGTGAAACAGTTTCTAATTATGTTGAAGGAGATTGTATACAAGGAATTAGGCGGGAGACACCCAAGAAATTTTTGGAAAAAACTGGAATGTTGTCACCTTCTGAACACTTTTGGTGCAAGTTTTCATTGTAGAATACACAAGACTTTCATAAAAGCGATGAGAGATTTGTCTGATTANGAAGGAGATTGTATACAAGGAATTAGGCGGGAGACACCCAAGAAATTTTTGGAAAAAACTGGAATGTTGTCACGTTCTAAACACTTTTGGTGCAAGTTTTCATTGTAGAATACACAAGACTTTCATAAAAGCGATGAGAGATTTGTCTGATTACAGTGATTGTAAACGATTCAATTTGTTTTGTCTGATTACCAGGTGTATAGTTTTCGGTTTTTGGTGGTAAACTGTGAATCACCTTTTTACCGTAAATACGTTAACACCACATGCTATAGCAGTGCCTGATTCACAATTCTAATTTCAATTTTTTCCAGAAATTTCTTGGGTGTCTCCCGCCTAATTCCTTGTATACACTCTCCTTCAACATAATTAGAAACTGTTTCACCTTTGGTTCTGTCTATTTGAATTTTTGGTGGAAAGTTAAAAGTAAATCAAAGAATAAAGAATTATCTGAATCACAAATTAAACTTTTTAACTTCAAAGCCTAAAAATTAAAATGAGAAGACGCGCACATCTCTAAATTAAAAACAGAACAACTTTCGGCGAGAACTTCGTGGGCTCAATGCTATTTGGTTCGAGAGTACATTATATATTTTGTTACTGCAAGTAGTGATGTTCAATATTCTATTTGTGATTATGCGAATGTAATTAAATTTCGATATGGTGAATTAAATCAAATTATAACACATACAAATATATCTGACGCACCTTTTGGGTCTATTCCAACTCAATTTTGCACCAGGTTAGACCTCTTCAATTAGTTTACTTAGGTTTCAAAAAGTGAGGTTCTCTTTGATTAAATTCAACCATCATNGCTATTTGGTTCGAGAGTACATTATATATTTTGTTACTGCAAGTAGTGATGTTCAATATTCTATTTGTGATTAAGTAAATGTAATTAAATTTCGATATGGTGAATTAAATCAAATTATAACACATACAAAGATATCTGACGCACCTTTTGGGTCTATTCCAACTCAATTTTGCAGCAGGTTAGACCTCTTCAATTAGTTTACTTAGGTTTCAAAAAGTGAGGTTCTCTTTGATTAAATTCAACCATCATTTAGCTTAGTGGATCAAATTATTTCATGAGTAACTGAGTCAAAATTGATTTAACCTTTAATTATGCCAATCGTGTTATAATTTAAATAGTTAAAAACCCGATATCAAACATGAGATTTACACGAAATAGAAATTTATGTTCATATGGTCGTGGGTGCGNCAGGTTAGACCTCTTCAATTAGTTTACTTAGGTTTCAAAAAGTGAGGTTCTCTTTGATTAAATTCAACCATCATTTAGCTTAGTGGATCAAATTATTTCATGAGTAACTGAGTCAAAATTGATTTAACCTTTAATTATGCCAATCGTGTTATAATTTAAATAGTTAAAAACCCGATATCAAACATGAGATTTACACGAAATAGAAATTTATGTTCATNTGAGATTTACACGAAATAGAAATTTATGTTCATATGGTCGTGGGTGCGTGGGTGTTGTAGGTGACATGCGGGTGTGATACTTTTACCAATAAAATTAGAGTTAAACTAATAAATCTCCAACGAATGGAGGCTTCAAAAGAAGACTTGACGAACCGGACGTCAAGTCTATAATGCTCCCAATATCCCTTCACAATGTAGTTTTTATNGTCAAAATTGATTTAACCTTTAATTATGCCAATCGTGTTATAATTTAAATAGTTAAAAACCCGATATCAAACACGAGATTTACACGAAATAGAAATTTATGTTCATATGGTCGTGGGTGCGTGGGTGTTGTAGGTGACATGCGAGTGTGATACTTTTACCAATAAAATTAGAGTTAAACTAATAAATCTCCAACGAATGGAGGTTTCAAAAGAAGACTTGACGAACCGGACGTCAAGTCTATAATGCTCCCAATATCCCTTCACAATGTAGTTTTTATCTTTGTACACAACAAAGACAAAAACTACATTGTGAAGGAGAGCCAATCGGACAAAAGTCCGTTGGCTTTTTCCGAGAAAACAAAAGACAAAGAGATCAAAAATAGGTTTATTATGCAAGCCTAACGCTTGCATAATACAGAAACATTACCGTCTCAATATACAGAGGGAACATTTAGTGGCTACCTAGGGAACCTCACCTCCCCTACCCTTTCATTCATCTCCCAAGCCCACAGACCCATAGGTGGGCATCGACATGTCTCGCGCGTTAAGAGTTTAGTAAATTCAATCCGTTGTTGTTAGAGACTCCTGAATTTAATAAATACAAAAGTATACGCAATTTAATATCTAAATTGATAAAAAAATTTCCTACACCTAAATAGTAAACTTTTAAAAATGAATAATGAATTTGATAATTTACCACATTGTTTAATCTAACGAAAACAAAATATCTAGGTTTCCCTTTGTTCGACTCGTGAGTCGAGTTAGGAAACGTACTAACTCAGAGTCGACTCTAAAAATCGAGGCGTCTGAGTCATGACCGCGGGAGTCGACTCAGTTAGTGGTCTCACTCACGTATCCGTCTCTTGAGCAAATACAAAGTGATTTGATTAATTTTGGTAAAATTTGAATTCTTTGAAAAGTATTATATTCTGGCTGAAATCATTTCCACGTACTGTATATGCTCAAGAGACAGATAAGTGAGAGAGTGCACTAAACCGAGCGTAACTGTGGCTCCGACAAAAATGAAGAAAACCCGCGTTTATTGCCGTGGCAATCTCGATACTTTAAATTGTCAATTTCAATTTTTTTTAGATATTGCCATAATTTCAAACTTTCAAAACATAATTTAGCATTTTTTTGTTTTTTTATTTTTAATCCCTACGTACTTACGCCCGTTGTATACTTTGCTTTCTCAGTCCGTTGTCTGACAAAAGTACAGTATGATTAGTGAATTTCATGTCAACAAATCTAATTTCTATTAGCAACAATATTGAAATGGTTAGGAAATTTATTAATCATACTGCACTTTCTCCAGACAACGAACAGAGTAAACAAAGTATACAACGGGCGTTAAAAAGGAAGTTAGTAAGTTATTCATAAACCCGTTAAGTAAAACCAATTTTGTTGCCCATGTGTGTGGGTGATGTGTTGAAGTGTGAGGATCTCTAGGTAGCCACTAAATGTCCCCTCTGTATAATCTTGGAGTTTCGATTTTGAAGAACATATAAAAAGTTTCTTTTCATCACATTTAATTTTAAGTAAAAAGCAAGTTAACCTGATCTCAAAATAAATGGTAGATTTCCGTGACCTTAATGAATTTCAGTGTACATGGAATGCCGATACGAAGAGAGAGAAAATTCAATTCCCCCTTGGGTGAACTTGTATTTACTTTTTTTGTACTTTACCTTCTCTTTGAACTTGTAGTATAATGAACTGTTTTGTTGTTTATTTAGTAAAACAGAAAAGCTAAGGCCTAGGGTACCGCTGCTTATGGTTAAAAAGTTATTGCTATTTAAAAGTTTCATTTATGGGATAAAATTCTATGATACGCCATATCTCAAATATATTAGCCCAATTCCCGTAATTGTATAGAGCGCCTGACAGTATTAAGGCTCATAGTACTTTGAGATTATATAGAAAATTTACGGGAACGAAAATGAAAGAAAAGTTGCGATAGAATTAACAGCTGTCTATTCCTAACCNAGCCCAATTCCCGTAATTGTATAGAGCGCCTGACAGTATTAAGGCTCATAGTACTTTGAGATTATATAGAAAATTTACGGGAACGAAAATGAAAGAAAAGTTGCGATAGAATTAACAGCTGTCTATTCCTAACCGAAATGTGTAAGGAAGATTATAAAGGTGACAACTAGCCTGTGTTCATAAAGTCACTACACAGTTGAGAAAATGTGTTCCCATCCCCACAACTCCTCTCAAACAGAATTTGTTTCTCTTGAGTTTGAGTGGAGAGGATTGCGTTGAGGGACTATGACATTTATACATGCCTCTGAGTTGATTAGAACTAGCGGGAGCCTCATAGGTTTTTCAACCAATCAGAGACCTCCGAAATGAGTCACGTTTCATAGTTGTATTAATCTCATTGTTTCATAGTCTTNTTTTTCAACCAATCAGAGACCTCCGAAATGAGTCACGTTTCATAGTTGTATTAATCTCATTGTTTCATAGTCTTACAGTAATATGAAGCGTTCTATACAATTGCGGGAATTGGGCCATTCTCTCACCTATTAACTATAAAATTGACTTTTCTAAACGTTCTAACTTAGTAATCACTCATTCTAAAATTCTCATTTTTTAACATCTTGTGCAAGTTTTTATTTTACAACATATTTGCTATCTATTATAGCTAATACCGATGACAGGTCGTGAATTATTAACAGTATATTTTTTTGGAACATAATGTATGCATCTTTGTATCCAGTATACATTAGTATTTGATAAAATACTTGAACTTGTATATATACATCATAGATTATTTATTTAAGGGTGGTTCTAGCGTTAAAAGAATTGATACAACTAATAATTTAAAAACTGGCATGGCTAAATTTGAAGTGCTTCATAGAGGGAAAATTTGTACATTCTAGTTGGTGCAAACTTTTAGTTATTTGTGAGAGATCAACTTGTTTATAAAATTTCAAATTAGTATATTGTTACAGCATTATTGCTTCTTGCACATTGAAAATCAATAAAAGTTCAAAATTTGAATGTAGCATAACAAAGATAGCTTTCTTATCAAAGGCTAACAACCGTGGAGAGGAATGCATTGGTTGAGAATGAACAATGTTGCCTTGAAGAAATTGATATTAGAAACCCTACTTGATATTGTTTGACATTCATCGAAGTTGGAGCTTGATGGATAGCATTTAGCAGCCGAGATATTGCATTTCATTGTTTGGGATTGCTCGATACTTTTGACATCGGTGGACATATTGTATCGATATTGGTGTCATTACATTCGTCGACATTGTATGATATTCATCCACATAGGAGTATTTGATCGATGTTGAATTTTGAGACGTTTTACGACATTTTCCAATATTTCTCGACAATTCTGAACATTGATTGAATAAGGTGACATTAGAGAAATTGCTCGAAATTCTGGTCAAAATTGCTAGACCCATACAACAAAGATAGGAATATTTGAAAGATAGAACAAAGATAGAAATATTTGTTATAGTTTAAAAGCAAATTAAAGTATAGCGGATATCGGTTTCTATAATCTTCGAATCAATTGTAAATTTATTTGAGACCATAGGAAAATATATTCAGAATAGCGCAAATAAATGAATAAGGTTGTTAGTTTATTTTTAGCAACATTTTGTTCTTGTACAATTTGAAAAATCTTGAAAGATCTTACCTATTTAAAGACTTTCTTAAATACACTGTGGTAGGGGTCACCCGCCACTTTGATAGTGAGTAGGCATTGCCACAAAAATATGGTCTCTTGTGGAGTATTATAGAACCAACTAAACTTTACGTTGCGTGTGCGTAAATTTTCACGGACTGACTAAAAAACTTACCAGGAAGGTTGACCGAACTCCTTACCACAACTAAAACATTAAACTTCTTCTTCAGACGTGGAAACGTCTGTTTCTGGTTCACTTTCACTGCCGAGAGTGATAACTAAGCTTACACAGCATAGTTCAGCCACCAATTGGTTAATACGGTTGGATTCTACGAAAGGAGCAGCAGTAAATTTTTCTAAGTTTTTCTCCATAGGGTGACTAAAAAAAATTTATTTACAAGTTAAATTTTTTTTTCAAGTTCTATATGACCGATAANCATTAAACTTCTTCTTCAGACGTGGAAACGTCTGTTTCTGGTTCACTTTCACTGCCGAGAGTGATAACTAAGCATACACAGTATAGTTCAGGCACCAATTGGTTAATACGGTTGGATTCTACGAAAAGGGCAGCAGTAAATTTTTCTAAGGTNAAGTTTTTCTCCATAGGGTGAGTAAAAAAAATTTATTTCCAAGTTAAAATTTTTTTTCAAGTTCTATATGACCGATAAAATGACCTAAACTAAAGTTGTACAACATGTTAAGCTGAGTAATATTTCCTTATGGTGAACTCGCTGGGTCATCACAGAAAAAATCACCATAGGTAAATATTACTCAGCTTAACATGCTGTACAAGTTTAGTTTAGGTCATTTTATCGGTCATATAGAACTTGAAATAATATTTAACTTGGAAAAATTTTTTTGTACTTACCCTTATGGAGAAAAACTTAGAAAAATTTACTGCTGCCCGTTTCGTAGAATCCAACCGTATTAACCAATTGGTGCCTGAACTATACTGTGTATGCTTAGTTATCACTCTCGCCAGTGAAAGTGAACCAGAAACAGACGTTTCCACGTCTGAAGAAGAAGTTTAATGTTTTAGTTGTGGTAAGGAGTTCGGTCAACCTTACTGGTAAGTTCTTTAGTCAGTCCGTGAAAATTTACGCACACGCAACGTAAAGTTTAGTTGGTTTTATAATATGATACCACATCATACTTTAATCGGACCTAGCGCACTACCAATTGTGCTACTTGTTGAGCAATTCTGTCTTCAATCTCAATACAACTACGAAACTCACATGCGTTTTCAATTAGAACCGACCATCTCCACTTCAATATTATTCATTGCTAGATAATGATTCTACTATAAGAGTACCGTAGAGGGGATTATGTCTTATGCACAAATCTCCAAAACAGTTTTATATTTTAATATTTTTTCTAGTCTCAATCCGGACGAGTCATAGCTTTATGAGGATGAGTTGTAAACAATAGTTGATGAGATTGTGTTTTATTTTTAGTCGACCTTGGGTTATTAGGTCACACCGAAAATATTAGCGACATAACCTGTTTTGTAACATTCTGATGTTTTGCAGAAAACAATGGTGAAATTAGCCAACGATGAATTAAGTGTGAAGTGTTTGGAATTATTTAATTCGTTTAATTAACCATACTGTGACAATCAGTATAATTGAATAAATTCTTTTATCTACACAAATAAGACATTATTTAAAGCTAGCGTGTTGCAACGAGAAGATCTATAACACGCGCTACAATTATTTCACTCACCATGAGCGGAAAGGATTTTTTGGATAAAATTGAGAACCCTCCAAGTCGCATTTTAATACAGGAAAGACTCTTTAATCGTTTTCGATCATACAATCCAAAACTCAATGGTTTCCGAAGTGTGAGTAGAAATAGCTCTGAGTTAACATTAAGTGCGCCACCACTTTCGCATGCAACATGTGCAAGTGCAAGTGCGAAATTCAAAATTATCCCAGCCACCACTAAAAGAGACACTCCACACAATTCCCAACAGTGAAGTATGCAATAAAAATAAATTATGGCTATGATGTTTACATTAGCCAGGATAAGTGCAAACCAAATTTTGAAGTCAACATCAAACCATAGCGAGAATAATTGTATTGTTTTATAATTAATAAATATTTCATTCATATAATCCGAGGAAAGTATTCTGCCGCAAGAAAGGACCCTGAAACCAACCAACAATTATATAATTACTTTGGAGTGTTTAGGGTTTTAATGAAAATTACCTTCTACTGTCATTGAGTAATCTGGAAGCCAAGTTAGTAAAAACTATGTAAATAATTGCATTAACACAAATAGCGAAATCAAAAGCGCAAATAAAATTTAGCGCTGCACAAAACAAAAACAGTAAAAAAAGATAGATTTGCTGAGATACGCCGAAGCTGTCAAGGAAAATGGTCTGGAAAATTGCTGCAAAATGTATGCGAAATTCAACTTGAATAATTGCAGCAATAGGTACCAGAACAGTTAGAATCGGGAAAAGTGCGAAACAAGCTTCAAAATATTTTTCGTTTCCATCCTTTTTCTTTTCGTCCCATCGGTAGAACTTCCCTTTAAATTGAGGAAATATTTAAAAATCTGAAAGCTATCGACGAATGTGACAAAATTCTACAATAAATGTGATTACCAAATCTTTTCGCTGTTTTTAACAGTGTGGACAAAATTGAGTAAATAGTAGATCCCTCCATAAGAAATATCATTAAGAAGGTAGCAATAATGCAATCCACACAAAGAATTCCAAGCATTGTTAATCGTTCATATATCACTGTTCTTACCAATATGTCATATCCAACTGCCAATGGAATTAAAGACAAATGTATTGTTAACATAACAATTGTGACACCTTTGCAAATGAATACACGAATTTGTGTTCCAAATACGACTTCAGGTAGGTTTCCATTTAATTTTAAAATATGCGGTGAAAATCCCAAATAGTAACCAACGTTAAGAAATGTCAAATACTGAAGGGTTTTCTGAGACATTAGTTTTATTAATTGGGTGATTATATTTTTAGCAGTTACAATTTTTGAAGATTCATCCTCGACTGTTTGAACAGAAAGCTAACCATCCTATCATTCAAGCTTATTAGGGTCGAAAATTTTTAATTCTCTATATTATTTAACGAAAACTTTGGGTTCTGAAAACTTTGGGTTCTGAAAACTTTTGTTTGGATTTAATCTCAAATTTCAATACTAGAAGTTTAAGCTAGCTTATATACTTCGCCTACTTAATTTAATTAAAGTTCGCTTTCTTCTTCTGGACAACTGCAGAGAAATCTTGTTTCATTTGATTCCGGGTATAATGATTTTAAGAATAAGCAACAAATTTCCTAACTGTTGTTGGCGTAAACTGAAAGTACAGTGGATTGCTATATTGAATTATTAAAGAAACGATTGCCACATGAAAAAGTGGGAATACGTCATGCTTGTCCGATTCTTTTTCCTTTCTCCCCTTTCATGTTTCATAGATTCACCATTCAAGGGCGGAGCATTCTTACAAGACGACGCGCATCAAACTTCATTAATTTGTTCCGATTGTCCACATCTTTTTCATTAGCTTTCTCGGATTTAGGTTACCGTATTTCTCGGTTTAAATCCCCTGAGGAATTATTATTTCAAACCGGACAAAAGGTGGGGAATTATTTCGAGGGGGGAATTATTTCGAAGTGGGGAATTATTAATTAGAAGTGAAAATGTTGCTTCTTTTAATAGTTGTTTTCTTCTTATAAGAGGTAAAAACGTACAAAAGTATAATGTTTTTTCTTATCTATGTCACAGATATCTGATACTTTATTGGCTTTTTTGTCGTTTTGATACTTTTGTCGCCTTTTCAATTTTAAATTTTCCTCTTTTCAGGTAACTTTGCATAAAATTGTTTCTAATTTCGCGCCTGATGAGACTTTTAATAATTCCTCATGGGGATTTATTTCGAGGTGGGGAATTATTATTTCAAACTAGCCAAAAGGTTTCGGGGGAGGTATTATTTTGGGAGAGGAATTATTTTGAGGTGGGGAATTAAATCGAGAAATACGGTGTCTTCCTTGCATTTGAGTTTTGTTTGTTTAATGTGAATAAAATTGATGTAACCTCAGTTCGGAGATATTTTACCTTTATAATTCCACTATGACTATCTGCTTTGCTTTAACAGTATATTATCAAAGAAATTTTATTAGGCATAATCCCTCTTNCTTTGCTTTAATAGTATATTATCAAAGAAATTTTATTAGGCATAATCCCTCTTTGATAATTAATCAGGTAAAATACTCATTGTAGAACAAGGCTTTTCAACTTGTCGTGTGGTGTCTGTCTGAAACGAAACTAAATGATAGCTTATGTGTTGGCATGGAACGACAGGAAAAGCTATTACCCTAAACACGCCCATGAAACGACACAATAAACCTCTTTCAACCAATATTATGTTGGTAATAGATACTTCAAGGAGACTATATAAAACTATCAAGGTATTTAAAACTAATGATGGGATGTATGTTGCATCGTAGATCAGCTAAAACTTAAGGAATTAGATTTATTGCAAATGACCACATTTAGAGAAATATAATATGCCTTGTATATAATCAATCATCAATAAAAATTAAACATATTGGCATGGTCTCTCCATCACCCAGACTATCTGTGGGTAACCAGTGAATATTGTAGTAAATGTCGAAATATTGTGGCGCGGCGTACCGTTGCATTGATAAGGATAATTTAATGTAAGGAAACGAAAAGGATAACATTGGATTCGAATGAAAGAGATGGGGAATGATAGTAGTTGGGACTTGGATACACGGAGTACCTACAGTATTGGTTTCCTGTAGTACGGGAACGGGACTGGCTCTTTAGGCTGAACTCCTAGAGTATTGGGTTATCTTCTCTAAAGACACTTCTTCTTCTCTACCTAAAGCGTCTTCTCTACTCTACTAGTCTCATGCAAGCCTAGAATGAAGTGGATGAGTTTGGGTTGAGTTAGGTCTGGGCTGAGTAACCCGACTCTGCTATTGTCTTCAGTTCCCTACTCCTAGAGGCTTCTTTAGGAACTGGTGTTACCGGGGCCTGGTTCTCTTCTTCCACCTACAGGCCGGTCTCTCTAGACTCTCGCTCCTACAGGGCGGGATACTCTTCAACCTAGAGTTCTGTACTCTAGTGCCTAACTGTTAGGGGCCTCTTCTACCTACGGGACAAGACAGTTACTTGTGTTCTTGGTTCTTGGGTAATGTCTCACCAAGACTATACCTAACTTAGGGAGATGATGTTACTTTACTGTAGGAACTGGTCTGCTCTAAGAGTACTATCCCTGTAGT